>JAULCE010275292.1:0-10828 GCA_032359355.1 Macoma nasuta | reverse complement strand
CTTACACCAGCGTATGCGTGATATTTTGCATACGCTTGTATACGCTAGTACGATACGCAATAGTGTGACAGGGCCATAGGCAACGGGGTAAAAGGAAGTTTATCGACTTACCAAGACTGAATACATGAGTTAACCTAAACTTAAATCAAAATTCAATTAAAAAACACACATTTGAATGATGAACTAGGCAGCTCACGTATGTAGTGTTTGTGATCAAATAGACGAAATCGCCTGATTATTTTCAGTTATTGCTCGGTTTATTAACTATTCATGCAAAATATTATTTTGCCTATGGTAATATATGTCATTTAGCCTATTTCTCGCCTAGTTTACATATGTGTCGGTTGTAAAATCTTTTACCTAGAACTTTTTACCAAAGGGACTTTTGTACGTGTGTATTCTGAAATATGTACCATGCAGCTGCAGGAAGATTCAAATCTTGTCAAACCTGTGCAGAAGACGCCTCTTTAAGGCTCTTGTATTGCACTATGTGTAAAATCCCTTTTTAACGCCTCTTTACCGTTCCAGGGGCGCCCAACCTCACTCGTATCCGAGATGACCCGTTGTATTTGAAAACTAAGTTCCTAATTAAAGTGAAAAGCGACGTAAATATAAAAAAATGATCAACGTAGGTATGGATAAGTCCAAACAAAATGATTTATGTAAATAGAGACAATCGTTTTATTTCGCAAATATGACATAACGCACCCTAGGAAATTATTGCATTATAATTGTATACAAATGAACTGCCAATACAATATGAATCTTTAAATAAAAAAATATTTGTTTATTATTTAGATTTAGAAGTAAATCAACTTTGGCAGGATTTTTTTCATTTACTTTTGTCTAATGCAAATATAAAGAAAAGGTTTACCGTAATGATCTATATAATGAAAATAAAGACAATTATTTTATTTAGGCAAAATGACATGACGCAATCTTTATAGCTTTTGCATTATAATGGTATACAAATGCTCTGTCAGTATAACATTTGTTTCTACAGATATGTTTTTACAATAACACGAAACATCGTTCGGCTTCATGCAATTTTGATTTAATATATTATGTTCACAATGTTGACAATTGTTATCCCACACTGCGTGTTCCTTCAAACATACAGATGACATAAAACATAATAAAGCTTTGAAGAAAAATGGACACATTTCTTCAAACGTGCTTGGTTTATAAATCACTACTTTTCAGTGGCAAATAGTTTGCAGATGCCCTATGTAGCTAGCTTATCCGTTAAAGTACTCGTAAAAATTGTCATTTGCTGAAATTGTCGTCGTCTTTACCTTTAAACCTTGTCTGATAAATCAAATCTTTCTATAAACAATTGAGTGCCAAAAGGCTCATATTTAGGCGTCTGATCCGGATTTAAGTTGTGTGTATATAGAATCACAGTCGTAGATATTGGGTTACGATTTCATATATACTTCATGGCATGTTCTATTATAAGGAAATCCTTCCCTCCATGCCGATCCTGTTGTATCAGTGCACTGACTATCAATTTGCAGTTGTAATAATCCCGCTGGCGCGTACCAAGTGATATATTACACAGCCATTGTAATTGAGGGATTTTTCATTTGAGTCTTCTTATTAGGCTGGATATCTCATGGCATGATGTAAAAGTATTCAGTCTGATACCGAACTGTTTCAGGAAATGAATACTGACTTTTAAGTTAGTGTAAGTATAGGTCTCTGTGTTCCATGGAATCAAAGGATCTTCAATACCTATAACCTTTCGGAATAACTTGTGTTCATGATTTGGTGGATGACATTGTTTCCGTTGCAAAACAAGAAATACTACTTACTTCTGTAATGCCCCTCCTAATATTACTGGCTAGTCCGAACCAAAGGTTCATATTCAAAAAACTTAGATCCGGATCAAAGCTGTTTGACTCTCGGCCAGTAGTATTTCCAACAATTAAGTTCATATGTCAAGTATGAAAATAAAGCAGACTAAATAACGCGCATGCGCATAACTGATTCCGGTAGTGAAGGGTTTAAAGTTAACCAAGAACGACAGCAGCACTTTTCGACATTCAAAAGATAGTTTTAGCATGATAGGTTGGTCCGTTGGTAACGGTTTCGTTTATGTAAAAAATGCAGTTTAAAAATATTCCATGTTACGGACCCTGGTGTATATGCATGCATTCGTTGATGATGAACCTGAAACCATACCAAGTAACGTGCAACGTTAAGCACATAGTATAATGTCACCTGGGTTTCCTCTGAACTTGAACGTGAAACGTGAAAATGCAATATTTCATATCAACTACAAGATACGGTTTTGTCGTGTTTAACACTGATAGTGAGAACAGTATTCTGAACAACTCTAATCTAAATCATAAAGAAGTGCTGGCATGAACAATACCTAAACTATATAATTACAATCGTGTCTAGAAAAGAAAATTTGACAATAAGAGTTGGTTTGCAGTTTAAACATTACCATACTATTCAAATTTACTTTTTTAATAAATCAGTTCATATTTAGTTTTCATGATAGTGGAGTATATAATGTGCATCATTTATTAAAAAAAATAGTATTCATTCTTGCTTTTGAAAGATTAAGCAATACATTGATACGCTTCCGTTTGACTTGTTTTGTAAATTGAACAACCATTGTTCAAGGGCACTGCAGCTTACATTTGTACGCCAATTCGTTTTTGTAATGAATGTGAAACAACGTAAAACAAAATTATTGTATTTGTCCTTAGTGTACGTGTTACCATTTCCGTCTGTATGACTAAATGAAAAACATCACGTGAGTTCGTGTTTGCTTAGAGTACAGCTGCATTTATGTATACTCATGTTTTTAAGGTTTCGGCGTCTAAATAATATATATTCGTTATATTTTAATACTAACATTGTGTCGGATATTTAAAAATGGCACATATGGGGTTTCAGACAAACACCCACGCCTACTTCTAAACCCATATAGTATCATTTTTGACGAACATATGTTTGTATTATCACACACATTGAGTCCTGGGAGTGACATAAAGCAGTGACATAAATATCATATTTAACTAGTTACATAAACAAAACTTGAAACCGGTCGATAAACACGCTCGAACGCCTAGTGAGGTACCATCTGCTGACGTTGTTTATGACGTCGTTGAATCCAGAGCGTTGTTATGACGTCGCGTTCTTTTTACCGCATTTAACGGCAAAAACGTATACGGGAACGTTTCGGCAAGTGTGTATAACTCTGAAATTTCGAGAATTCCTGTTTATGTGATGAAAAGAATCTTATGTTCGTGTTTATTCCATATCATTTTTATGAGACTCGTTGACTAAAACCATACGAAGGCGAGTGTCATATGGTTTTAGTCAACGAGTTTCATAAAAATGATATGGAATAAACACTTATGTATGATCCTCTATTTCTAAGCAAATTAATATTTGATAACAAAATGAAGTGCAGACAACCAGCGTGCGATAATCTTGCCCCTAACCAAAATTGATTCGATTTTGTCTAGAGGTGCAAACCTTTCATATGAGAAAGTCTTTCGGCTGGGTGGCCGGTGAACAGTGTTTAATACCCTATATGACTTAATTACTGAGTAAGAGACAAAACTCTCACAATAAACTTATTTAATGAAAACCCTCCATTGGTATTAACCAACGTATTGTCTGTGTTATATCCTGCATTGATTATCACTAGATTGGGACGTTCAAAAGTGTGTCATTGCACTATGATTTCGGACAGATTGTAAGGTATTGAGTGGAATTGATCCCCGACATGTTAATACCTATGATGGAGGAAATAAAAGATGAACCGTAAAAACAACTTTTTCAGACACATAAAATCAGGATGTTAATGATTTAACCACAAATACTTCTCCCTTATTGTTTATTTTAATTTGTTTGAACCGAAAGTTGTCATTGCATGGATCCTCAAATGTGCATAATTCACCACAATATTACATCCTACCTAAAAACAGTTTAACATCGCTATCTTTAATTCAAACAGATGCTTTAATCGAAACTACGATATGAAATTATTTCGCACTTTGGGTGATTCTGACTTGTAAAAATAGTCCTCACAACCCCGTTACGAGTGTAAAAAGCAATACAATTGTAATATTGGTGCAGCTTAAAAGATCGACAAATTAGGATTTCGAGTTATCGAAAATTCACTGTAGTTGCATACAAAAATACATATAACCTGTTCAAATGAAGGCAACGGTTCGGGCCGCACCCTCAAACATATCAAACTATAAACTCTTGTGTATTTATTCAATTCAGTCTAATCAAGAAGCTATTTGATAGAAAATTGGGAGTGACTAAGCAAGATAATCGCTTACTGCAGATTAAAGTTAATGCATAAACTATCGAAGGCGCTTTCTGTACTACTTTTATGCTGCATTCAGCGAAAGTCTGTCGTACAGAACTCATATTCATAACAACTTGAATGTACTATTAACACTGGATTTTATTTACCTTGTTCACGACCTTAATCTAGACGTGTTGTAAAGACAATGTGTGTTCTATTGGAAATACAAAAGGCGTCAACACACTCACGCTGTTTTAAAAATTAACTTGTTATTATCGACGTAACCAATTGAAAATAAAGGATATTTGTAACAACATAATCCGGCTTGATATTCTCTTAATAAAGAATATTTAACATCATCACTGGATATTGCCTTTCCTTTGTCTGTCGTACTTGTTATTTGTTTCCACTTAAACAAAGTATCAGGACATTTACCGTTTTCATAAAAATGTAAGTTGTAACTTGACTGATATCAACTAATTAAATAACAAAATGTCAAACATAAATTTGTGTATCATTTGCCAATGTTTCATCACGTGACTAAATTTGTTTGCAAAGTGGTCAGTCGCTATATTGTGGTCATCCGAGAAATTTAGGGCATTTCAAGGAAGTCGGGTTAGAATTGAATTAACTGTCTTGCATGTTTTTCTAAGACGTTTTTGCGAACAAATATATTAATCTATAGTATAAAAGTATTGTGAAATGGATTTAAATGAATATATTTTTAAGAAGCGCAACACTAACACTGGTGCCGATTAAACTACCAAAACCATATATACACATCTAGACAGTTGATTTTATTCATCATTTATTGGCAGTTTTCATTACTAGGGTGTTCCATGATTGAATAGCAAATTGCGTCGTTAAATTTAGGACAGGTCCGGACAGACATATAAAATATATTCATGAGTTTGTAATTGTCATACGAACATTACAGACCAGAGACAGTCGCAACGAAAACCCCATAATGCAACAAATTACGTAAGAGGAAACATCGGTCACGGAATAATTTAGGGATATCGTTGGAATAAAACAAACATTATTCGGTTCACAATCTGATGTAGACTTGTTTAAGAGCACCTGAATAGTCCCAACTTCAGATATTAGATGAAGTCTCAACCCAAATCGCGGAAACATCGAATAACAACGGGTTTGAACCAGTCTATTACCCAGAATGCATCAGTCATAAAGATAACTTGTCAGTAGAAGTGGGTGTCATTTTAGATCGCAATGTCCCATTTCTTTTTCTGTAAAGGTTATATAAATCACTAGCTTGGATTATGGTGAAAGGTCATTTTCAAGATTTTGCCTCAAAGCAAAATTGAAAGTCGATAAGAAATGGGCACCTCTTTTTAGGTGACCAATTACACATACATTAATATGTCGCTATCCAGATTAACACTTATATGATTCAGAATGCCGTTTGTTTTCTAACGACTAGTATGTGCCATGTTTTTTTTACAAATGCAATTTACCAAAATAGCAGCTACGTAATTTGTGTCCAACATCGATGCTCTTTTTCTTAAAACACCACGTGAAATCTTAATTTTTCAAATGGCACATAAGTGCGTTTAGAAGAAAGCCGACGATATATATGTATTACTTGTTAAATAATACATTTGCTCGATATGAGAAAATGCTTCATTTCTTAAAATGATTCAAAAAGTAATCTGACAAAAAGCGCTTCCAATAAGAAAAGGGTAAACGAATTTGTACTAAACGAATACTTAAGAACATTACTTAAAACAATTAGTCACACTACACGAAATGCTGCTATGGTGGTTGAAAGTTTAACCAATTCCTCAACGAGCTTTTTTTTTTAGATTTATCCACAAGTGAAACATCTGTTAAAAAATCTGATGAAAATAATGAAAAACTATGGAAAAGGAAAGTGCCTATTTTTAATTGTATTGAAAACATTAAAAATAAACATGTTCTCGTAACGAGGAAATGCTGAGTTTCCTTCAATATTTTCAATAGTCATCATTTGCGAAGGCGCTTAATGCGAAAAAAAATAAAACATAGCAGTTGCCAAATAGTTATCGATATGCACTTCTAGGGGTATATTTTATCTTACTCAATTTGTCTTGACTTTGCACTGCTTTGTATAATTGTGTTGTAATGACTTCTTTGCACCGATGTCACAAAAGCAAGTTACCCCAAATCAAGAAATATCCCTGGTGAAATAGCTCAAGCAATAATGATCCGGCGGAAAACTATCCTAAACTGTTTAGCCACTTAACCAAATTTCACACCTTTTGCCGACGTCATTCTGAACCCTCTAAGTGCCGTATTGTTTGATGCTGTATAGACATCTAATGACTCTATCAAGATTTAACATCCTTACATGTGATCTTTATGCAAATGTGCCCCCTTTTAGTCTCGCAAAATGGTGTTGATATTTAGTATGTTATTGCCTTCTATGTTACGGTAAGGTTTCATATATTACTTCGCATACCACTTTCAAGCTCACCCTTATACTGCCGCCGAAACATATTGCCGCTAAATTATAGTCTGCTCAAACTGTTGGCCGAGTTTCAAGCAACTTGGATCTTGATCAGACACTGAGTTATTCGGCGTCTGATTCGGGTCCCTGCTTGATAACGACATCAATATGGTCGCGATCGGCGTGATAAGGGTAAAAACATCCGATGAAGCCAGTATGTTCTCAAAGCACAACCTGCAGCGCCATATTCTATGTTAAACACACAAAAGATGTAAATACTGAGCGAAGTTGATATTTTGGTAAATGTAAGTCAAGACAGAAAGATCAAGTCGATTATGTAGTCTACTGTTCACGCCATGAGGTAATTTACAATATAGTTTTTTGACTTATGGAAATTGAAAATCTGCTGAAAAGAAGAGTATGTAGGCAAAGTTAAATATAATCGTTATAATCATTTTGAAAAAAATTGTAGCAAATCGTGCATTTACTCGAAACAAACAAATGCCTAATTGTCTACAATGCTTCCAATAATCTCCTGATAAAGAGGCAGTTAAATGTGCATATGTGGAGGAAAGGTAAACAGTATATTTTTTTAGATACAGCACATTAAATAACAATTAATATTCAATTTTAATGTATCTATTATATCTTCCTGGAAATGTAATAACAGTATAATGTTATTTTTATCACCGATTTGCTCTAATCTACAGACGGTTAACTTTACACATGCACTGAGTAACTTGATCATATGCACATATTTGCTACAGTCGATCCAAGATTATTCGTACTCGGATAACTTTATTAAAACAGTTCGCACAACTTCGAATTATTGAGGTTTGACTGTATATTAAACATACGATCTGTGTTGCAATAAAGTACAACCGAGTTCTATTATCCCGAACTCGGTTAAGTCGAAGTCATTTGCTGTGAAATCGAGATTAAAATAAAACAGTAAGCATATATTTTTGCTGCGTGGTTACGTGTCGATTTTGTTGGAACTATGTCTTATTCTAATTTACAGAGGTCGAGAAGGAGAGGTTCAACTGTTTTGCATAGAACAAAAATGTTTTGATAGTGGACTGATATAACAGACAACCAGATTCAGTGGTAAATTATGTTACCCCTTATCCTGCCGCCAAAACATAGTCCGCTAAATTATCGCCTGCTTGGTCCTTTAACAGTTTTCGATCCGTTTAAAAATGGCCAATACTGTTGTCCAAGTGTAAAAACGGTTGGGTCCGGATCAGACGCCGAGTTACTCGGAGTCTGATCTGGATCGTAGCTGGTTGACGACATCAAGATAGGGGATAAAAGGGTATTCCATTATTTCAAATACCATTTTAGACATAATCACAACGAAAGATTATGATGAATAGGACGATGACTAATGAGAACAGAAGACGACACAAATTTTCAATGGATTTGAAAGCATTTGAAAGCATTATAGAAAGTAGAAAAGAAGCATCTGCTAATTATGAGAACATGCTACATTTCCAACAATGTTGTAAGTATCCGTCTGTTACATAGGCGTCAAAATGCGTGTATATTGAGCAAATGGTTAATTTAGAATAACATAGTCCATCTATAACATATGTCTGTAAATCTCTCTGGATGACATGTCATTTGAGGCGCGTATAGGTAAAATAAAATGTGACAAATTTAAAAAATGAAGAAAAGAGTCAAAATGTTTGATCAAAACACCAGAAATGCTAAAGTCGAAAACAATGTGAGTAAAAATTTGAGTGAAAAAGAAAATATATATTTTAATTCAACTAAAATCTAACAATTAAACTCCAAACAAAAAATTATAATTTCATCGCACAAAAGTCGTAAGTTTACTGCAAGCAGTGAAAAGATATAGTGGCTTATTGTATTTTGCAGTGTAAGATTAAATTATATTTCATCTAGTGAGAAGCAAAGGTGGTGTTTTCACGAGTGGCGAAGCATGTAAAAAACGTTTTCTCTCACTGAGAGTTCGCTATAAATCACTGTTAGGCATGTAAGAAATAATTTTTGAAAACTTATATCCTTTGCAACGTGAATAGGACATTTGCTTTTGTATTTTATAACAAGCATTTTAAATCTATCATCCGGTAAAAACCGAAAGCTGCCAAAAAGCAACTTGAGGATACGCATACGGGATATTGGTTAAATTCAAACACTGCCTAAAACAGTGTGCATTTGCTCTAACAACCCCTACAAAAGCGCGACCAAATATGTTACAAAGATAACCCATACGTTTCTATATATCCCGCTAAAGTCTTATTTTGTTTTTGAGTACTTGATTAATATTATTTATACAACTATCGCAATAAACATAGTTGGTTGAACCCGATTATTGATATCTTAAACTCAGTTAATCCTTTCCTCCACAGCTATTGATGGCTATTGAATATAATAAAGGAAACGGATAATTAACGCTTAACGATCAAACACTGAATTTCCTTTAATTTCTGAATTCTTTCCGAGATTTTCATATGTTCAGATGCTTTCTGTTCGGAGTTCTAAACATATTTTGTACAGGAAAGGTTTGAATGTCACTTTATTCTTAACCACAAAGATAAGATTTTTGCTTTGTGATATGTGTCAAAATTCGAGAGACTACGTTAATAAGTTCTTGTGACCGGAGGTTTGAATTGAATCCGAGTTTCGTGTAAATCAATATGAAAAAAAGTCCGTCTGATTTCAATATAAACAGAGTCGACTGTATTTTCTTCTGATTTTCAATTAGTCTCCTACACTTGCAGAGGACTTGATAATACTTACAGCATCGACAAAAATAAGGACAAATGTCAACAAGGTTTTACAATTCCTTTTGATATGTGGGTACTCGAGAAATTGGTCGAATTCATGCAGAAGAAACGCAAAAATACAGTAAACACTTTCACCGCCAATGTCGCAAAATGACACCACTGCAAATACTGCAGTCCCATATAAGACTCTTTCAACAGTTTACATAAATTCCTAAATGAAAACAATCTTTTTTGTAAATATGTTTGATCTGAGTCTTGGCAGACGACGGTTTTAAATATGGCATCGAACGCGTTTATTTATTCCTGTGATAGAAGTGTTTTACGTGTTTGCACTTAAGTATTAATCCTAATTAGATCCCGCGAGTTGTTGAATGTGTCGTGTGCTCCTCGGTTCTTTTTTATCTGGCTGCCTGAATATAAGGGATTGCTTTTATTTTCCCGGATTCCTTGTGAAAGTAAGCGTCTAGTATATGGCAAAGATAAACAAACTCGAACAAGAAAGTTTTACGGACCCATAAGGGATTACATGTCACTTGCAAGAAGAGCAAGTTGTTAAAGAAAAAACTAGTTCCAAGTCATCTTGTTTAACGGGGTCAAGTTCGTATATAATTACTTGTATATCCAAGTGATTGTCAGTATTTCCTGTTATCGGCAGCTAAAATGAACTCAAAGGTCGGTGGTGAGATGAGATTTAATATATGTCCGTCTAATCCGAGACTATATTGATTGCAATGGTGATTTGAATCGCATTCGGCGGTGAAAGGGGTAAACTACACAGTGTAAAAAGTGTAAGTGGTGTAATCCTAAATTTATGTGAAAGAGATTCACCCCGTTTTATGATACTCTGTAACTGTATCGGTGAGTTATAATTACATCTCTTTGATCGAGCGGCGGTCGGTAGTAATCGGATTATAGATACCCCACTGATACATGTTGAAACACAATAACTCGATCTGAATAGAATTTTAAACGATAGTGTACTCAAAGCCTACTAAACGCTACTTATTAAAATGTTCTAGCAGCTACACTCCGAATCCGACGCCGTGTAATTCTGTTCACGCTTTTTTACGATAAAACACTTGGTTAAACAAATTTTAAGATTTTAATAAATGCAGCAGACGACATTTTAGCAAAAGTCATTTATTTTGGCAACTAGCGAAGGCATAACTGGCCTTGTCTTATTGTTGGCATTATAACTCGTTCTAGCTAATTGGCTAGGAAAAAAATATTATGTTTTAATTGTATTGAAATCATTGTAAACAAAAAGAGAATTTGCTCGTGACGAGCAAATGCTTCATTTTCTACAATGTTTTCAATAACCATCAGATATATAGGTGCTAAAAGGCG
>JAULCE010275181.1:0-10829 GCA_032359355.1 Macoma nasuta | reverse complement strand
ACAATTTCAAGCATTGATAAAACAATTAATCTGCAACAGTACATTGATAACAGAGATGGGAACAAACGGGTTGGACTAAAAAGTTTTACATATGCTTTGGGTTGGTATAATGTTGTAAATGAAAATATACAGAAAACTGGAGAGAGGCCTCGTCGCATTCAGGATGGGTTTTATAGCTTTCAACAGATTTCAGATGTATTTGATAGCTTGAATATTACATTGTCTGTGAATGAGACCAATGGTATTGCATCTTTAATTACTGATAATGAACTCAAGATCAGTGAAGATCTCAAGTTGATGTTAGGATTTGGTTATAAAAGAAAATTTGAAGCCAATACCACTCATATTGGGGAGAAGGCTGTAGATTTTGCAACAATAAAATCTGTATATGTGCATCTGGAACAACTAAACACATCACATAATTACTTTAATGGGTCACCAAGCACAATATTAGCAGTTGTACCAATTGAAAATAAAGAGTATGGTGATGTTGTGTCTGAACGATTTGAGCATCCAGAATTTAAATATTTGTCAAACGGGGCAATAACAGACTTGGAAATATCGGTGAGAGATGAAAATGGTTGGAAAATAGATAATCACGGGTTGCCTATTAGTGCTGTTTTATATATAATTTAATATTTTTTTATACATTGTAAGAAAAAGCATGAGTATCTTCGGAAGGAAATCACAGAAAATAAATGGAGACATTGAAACCTTAACAATGCATGTTCGGGATTTACACAAACGTGTAAGGCCAGTTACAGATTTAGAGCAGAGGATTACAGAATTTCAGCAAAAGGTTCATGATAGTAGAAATACTATGCTTGAACAGATAAATACACAGACTGATAGATACAACCAACTTCAAGACAGACTTAGAGAACTGACAATAAACAACCATTTGTTACGAAACAATGTGGAAAATATGAAAGACAGTCATGTCATTTCCATTTTCGCGGAAAGTAAAGGGGCTCTTTTGGAGAATGAAGTATTTTCTTTTGGGAATGGTGGCAGAGAAAGTGGTGCTGGTTATGTTATGATGCGTCGAGGTCGCATTTTAGGGATTGGACTTTCGAGTAAAAGACAAAGTGGTGAAGTGTCAGTGGGCATTGCTGTAAACGAAAAAGTATTGCCTGGTTGTGAAATTACACTTGACACAACCCTAAGAAAACATGATAATTTTTCAACGCCTCTAATTGTTGAAGCGGGTAGTTTGATTAATTTCGTATGCAAGACGGGCAATGCAACAACCGTAAACACTGTTGCTTCATTGTTAATTGAATTATTTTAATATGTTCTTAAATTAAAAATATGAAGCAACCATCGGCGCCATTGTATCCAGAATTACCCACTGAGGATGGACAGAATTATAGATTGCAGAAAATATCGGAGATAGAGCAGACGTTAATTAAAGAACGGGACAATAGGCAGTCAATCTATAAGAAATATAAACGGAGTATAAATATTACGGATGGAGTTGATACAACTCTCATTTCTGGGAGTGTTATAATGGGTGGCATGGGACTGGCGATGCCTTTAATGTTGCCATTAGAAATTGCTGCAATAGTCTGTGGTGTGGCGGGGGTATGTGTCAAGTTTATTAGAAGACGATTGCATGCAAAAGCAAAGAAGCATGATGAAATTAAAATGGTAGCAGAGAGTAAGTTGAATAGTGTGAAGGATTTCATTTCAAAGGCATTTTCAGATGGGCAGATAAGCGAGAGTGAATTAAAAAAAGGTTTTACATGAATTGGAGAAATATTATAAATTGAAGCAAGAAATCAGACAAGAAAAAAACTCAGAAATAAGCCTGGTAGAAAAAAACAAATTGATAGAACAGGGACGAAAGGAAGCCATGAACACAATAGAAAAAAGTTTAAAAACTGTGTGATTTATTGTTTTTCAAATGTGTATGAATATGAACCCCCACCTTCTTATGCAAACTTATCAAATATTTAATAAAGGGAGACTATAGTGTTTCATAAATGACCCTCCACCTGCATGTAGGTTATTATATTCAATTATCTCAACTTCTGATAAACAATAATTGATACACAAGAGGTTAAATTATGTATGGGAGACCAAAGTGCATAAACACCTCCCGTGTATAATGGCTGAAAAGGAGTTTCTGCAAAAGTTGTATGACTATCTTGTTAATACATATCCTGAGGATAATAATATAAAGCAGTGGTTTGAGGAATATAAGGTGAACTTTATAAAGAAACCCAAGCTAACACTCAAGCGGACACGGAGCATTATAAAGAAGGAGATTAAGACAAAATTATTGGACTCGTTTTCAAACGAAAGGCGAATTGAGGGTGAAGTGAGTTTAAACTTTGAAACGGATGAAAAGTGTTTGGAAACAATTAGAAATTTAAAGCTATCCATAAAAAGCAACAAAAGAGACATACTCTATAAATCTGCCTTACAGGGTTAAGTGATTAATCATTTGAAACAAAAGAAAAAGGGAAACGTAGGTGTGTTTTTGGCTCAAAACGGTATAAAGTTTTCAGTGTCATACTGTTATGCCTTAATACGACTCTACAAACTTGTGGAGACACATCCTGATTTACAAAAGTGCTCAGTGGAACTTGGATTTATATTAAAAAATATGAAAGTTGTGGGAGAAATCTGCAAAGAACAAAAGTGGTAAAATGACATGTGCTTGTTTGATGAGAATTACAGAATAATAGTCAATCATGTTATCAACTCAAGGGAGATTATTAACTGTGGACAAGCGACAGAGTAGTATTACGCTGTAATAATCAATAAACTTCACAAATGATAACAGATGAGTGGTTGAACATGACTCTTTATCTTTAATCATTTGAACTATTTACACAGGTTCATTTGAGTGAAACAGATAACCGTTTGAGATAGAAATACCAGTAAATTTGGGTTTATATATCGTAGTATCCTATATCAATGTTAATAAAATATTGATAGTTTGATAGTTTGATATTTTCATAAATGGAGATACTGCGATGAAAATATTGTCATATTTAAGATATGGCAATTACTTAATTTTGTTTGATTTTAAGCAGAAAAATCAAACGGACAATACAATTTCGACATGCATCTTTATCAAGGGAATTCTTATATCCAACAATATGTGTGTGTGTGTGCATGTGTGTGTGTGTGTGTGTGTGTGGCGGGACGGAACGTGACGTGACGGCTTGGCGTAGCAACGTCGTTACATTTGTATTTACTACCAGGTATAAATTTGTTGTATTTGAATTGAGTGTGTGTGTATATAATTAAAGGTTAAAACCAGAATATCACTCCTCCTCTGTGAGCATTCCCAACATTTTGGTGCCGTAGAGATAATCCTGCGATCTATTTCTACGAGTCAAACCAAGCAGAGGAAGACGAGCAGTTACGTACCCAAGGCGGTCTGCTTCATAGTCAGCGGCAAGAAAGAAAGAAGCAGTTACATACCCTAAGCGGTCTGCTTTTAAGAGTCAGTGGCAACAAAGACAAAAGCAGTTACATACCCCAGCAGTCTGCTTCTAAGAGTCAGTGGCAATAGAGAGAGAAGCAGTTACATACTCTAGGGGTCTGTTTTTACGAGAATTAGACGATCCAGAGAGACGATCCCGAGAACCGATCCAGAGAGACAAAGAAGAAACAGGGAGAAAAGAGCCGATCCAGCGCAGCAGCGGATCAACTGAAAAGAAGCCGTTCCCGTGCAGTAGCGGACCTGAAGAAAAGAGCCGATCAAGCGCAGCAGTGGATCTACACAGAAAGGAACCGTTTCCTTTCAGTAGCAGATCTACGCAGAAAAAAGCCGTTCCCGTACAGTAGCGGATCTATACAGAAAAGAAGCCATTCCTATGCAGAAGCGGATCTACACAGAAAACGGGCGTTCTCGTGCAGTAGCGGATCTACACAGAAAAGAAGCCATAGACAGCAGAGGCCCGCTTTTTAAGTAGAGTAAATGTTAACCGCCGACAGAAAGCAAGATATCATTACAAAAGTTTCTTTCAATAAGAGAGGGTCTCAGACAAGTGGTGAAGGCCCGTATATGGAGCATTACAGACGAATCTGCACTCGGCGACATGATTCTATACCTTCTGCAGAAGTATACTGACATTAAGAATTTAAATGAGAAAACCTTAAATTATATTGCCATTGCAAGTACCGTGGGGAGATCATTCAAAGTGGAGAGTTTACTTACGATCTGGACACAAAAATCACATCTCTTCAGCAGGCCCCTGCGGAAAAGGAACGATCTTACACTTCAACACAACAAGAGAGAACCACCGCTGCGATACAGTCATTTTCAGCATCTTCATAGAGCAGCAACAACACACAACTCAGCGTAGCATCTACCTCTTCACACCACAGACTGCCCGAACTGGCACTCCCAACATTTACAGGCGACTGTTCAACTAAAGATAAGCCTGCCGATCTGTTAACTAGAAAGACGCCAGCCGACAGATGTATGGGCAATAATCTGTGGAGTTGCGGACCTTCATTTACCTGGACGGTAGACAGTTCTTCATAAAACGTAGTGACTGATACCGCTCTCATTACGCTTCAATCTGCAATGGAAGAAGATGACACATATCAAAGTAGAGACTATCTAGAAAACGCGCCAGGAGATGAAGACACAGTTTACCGTAAAGAGCCGTCTTCAGAACAGGAAAGAGTCATGGAGGATGCGATAGCGGGCATATACTCGTGAAACCAAAGATTGGATACCTATTGTCAGGTCCTCCTCTAGTATTTGACACGAAACAACAATAAACAGAACACGTTGACTGTCACCTCTCTCCCGGTCATCAAACCCTGTCTATATGCGAATATGGGCGACACCTTAATGCAACAAAGATGGGCCGATCACCGCCAGTGGCAAACAATGGTTTAGAGAAACGAAGGAAAAAACGCGCAACCCGACGACGGAAGCTTGGTCGTCATGGAAACCGAGAACAATTGCAGAGAGAGAGCCACTTCAACTAGGTAGCAGCATCGATGCAGCCGATGACACAATCGACGGGGTGAACATTCAAGGAATACATGTACCCCTAAGTCATGGACTCCAAAACACATGCATACAAGTACCAAGGACGACCAGGACACAATAAGGACGAGGCGAGTTGAGACTCTCAGGCGGACCAGAGGATGTCACGAATGCCGACCGTGACGAGGCCGGGGCGTCGATTTAGGCGGGCATTAGGATGTCGTGAATAGTGGGAGGGAACGTGGCGTGACGTGACAGCTGGGCGATGGAGGCGTCGTTGATCTACCTACTTGTTGCGACGTTGTTGTCATAACATTTGTAATTACTATAAATACGTTGACTTGTTGTATTTTGATTTAGTGTGTGTGTATAACATAAGGTTACAACCAGAACAGCACTCCTCCTCTGTGAGCATTCCCAACAATCATCACCATAAGCATTCCCATTATTGTTGTCATCGGGCCTGGCTTTTATTAAACATTTGAGCAGAGATCTTGCACAATCTCAACATTTCAACGTTGAATTACTCATTTAAAATGTATTGCAGTTAAACTGAAATTTTGACTGTCAGTGGCATCAAAATTGAGGTCAATATCTGTTGATCAAATTTTGAATTTGAGCATGCTCTCAGCTCGAGAAGTTTAGTGAAAGCCGCGTCTGATCATAATCAGACTACGACAACATTGATTAGATATGAGCATTCTCTGTTCTTTTCAGGAAAGCTTCCTGACCTACTTATCAAAGAGGACCGGGTGAAATTCAGAGAAAGTATTGTTGCAAGGCAAGCACCAACGAAACTCAATAACAGCCCAGGTAACAACTGACGACACAGGAAAACACGATATACCTGATTGTTCTAATATATACTTCGACCTTTCCAAAGGATAACTTTTGAAGAGCACACACGATCTTACACATTATTTGCATCAACTGTTGAACTGTTCTTGAACTACAGAGGTCAGAGGTTTGTGTCAGTAGGCGTGCATCAAGTATGGCAAGCCTCATCGAATCTCTTCAACGACCTCAAAGTGAGGAGAGAATAATCGAAAAAGCAAATCGTCATGCCCAGTTTGAAACCAGCTTTGCAAAACCTTTAAAAGGAAGGATAGACAAATGGAGGGAGTCAGACAAGCAAACAGATGACGAGAAAGTAAAAATGCTGAATGACATCCACAAGTTGATAATAGATGCATGGTCAAAGAAAGACATAGGTAGAGATATAGCTTATGGCTTGAGTGTGATAGTCAGACAGGAAAAGGTGCTCGACATTGTCTTGGAGAACTGTAGTTCTCAAAACAAGAGCTTGTTGCTGGCATCTGTACGATTGCTGGAACAAGTGCTAACAACAAACAACCGAGAATATGTAGCCAAGCCTGAAAACTTAGAACCTCTGCTTAGAATTTGTGTTAGCAATGAAAAAGACAAAGAGATAGCACCTATGACCTCAGGAATTATTGAAAGTTTGTGTGGGACATCAGCAGACACTTGCCACAGATTTATCAAGCTCAATGGGCTTCAGTTGATAATCCGCTGGTGTTGTTTGAGTGAGGATCTTTTTACCCTGCGTCACTGTGCAATATCCATTGCCAATCTGGCTCTGTACGGGGGACCAGAAAATCATAGCCTTATGTTCAAATATAAGGTTTACAATTGGCTGTTTCCACTGGCATCTAGTGAGGATGACATTGTCCGATATTATGCATGTTTAGCAATATCTGTTCTAAGTGCAAATAATTATGATAAGGAAATAGAAGCAGCTGTCCTAAACTCCCGCACATTAGAACGTGTTCTACCATTCATAAATAGCCATACACCAATGGAGTTTCACGAGATGGACCACTGGCACATGCATGGGATGTCACAAGAATGGCTGCAGCGGCTGGTTCCCGTACTGGACACCAACAGGAAGGAACCACAAACTCTGGCTGCTTTCCATTTTGCCATGGAAGCTGCGATCAAACCTGAGAATGACAGGAAGCAGGTGAGATCTAAAAACTAAGAAATATAAACAATAAAGATTCTTTCTTTGTGTAAGTCATCAAAGTATAAACAAATCTATGGCTCTACGCATATAGTTGACTTCAATCAGAAAAATCTAAAAATAAGCAATGATACTGTTTTCCAGCTGAATTGAAAAGTGATTTTGAGTATTTTGGTTTCAAATTATTGTACATTCTTTCAGGTATATTTAAAACCCTTTCAGTGAGGGGTTTATTAATCCTTTGCAAACAATAGACCAAGATCTTGACCCAGGATGTGCAGTGTTCGCATATATAATCCGTCTCAAAGTAAGGCTCCTTGACCCAAGTACCGGTGGTCTTTACATAAACAAACTCTGAAAGTTACAAAATCATTTTTCATTCACTTACCTGTTATTTATTAGTAATATCTCCTATACAAAAAAGTAATTTCGTGAATACATTTCTTCCGGAAAACAAACTTTAGTCAAAATGTTATAATTAAGGAGAATAAGGGAAAAAGTAACTCGTAATTGCTATAAACAAACAAAAGATGATATTTTATGAGAGAGGTAAGTTTCCATATCAAATATTTAATTTTTATTACTAATTACATGGGTTTGTAGAAGGCAAGTACCTTAAGAAAGCTCATTATGAAAGTCTATTTCATCGGAAGTCATAGCGGAATATTTTGGCTTCTTATTTGCTAACAGGTAGTATGATGTTTGATAGTTTATGTTGCTGGTTAGGGTCATAGAAACTCCTTTAGTAACCCCGGGGATTTCCTCACCCGCGCGGGAGAGGAACTTTAAATCAATATTTATATATATATGTGTGTAAACATTAATTTGATTAACATGTATAGCTTATTAATCTAGCATCAATATATTTATTAACCTATCTGAACCGAAAAAAAATGTTTTGTAAACTTCTAATACGTTGTGGTCACGTGACAGCAGGTGCGTTTGACCTTAATCCATAAATTTGTACATGGAGAAAAATATTTTTATGACTTACACTTCAAAGGATTGAACGTTACAACGTAATAATGGTTTACAAAACAGATGATTTGGCATTGACAGCATTGTTGAAAAAGAGCATTTGCTCATTATGAGCAAAAGTATGCTTTTCCACAATGCTTTCAATAGCAAGTCATCTGATAAAGAGGCATCAAAAGGTATAACTATAGAGTAAAAGTTTAAGTTAGCACATGAGGTAATTGACTTATATGTTGGTGTTTGAAATAAATAAACACTTACGCTCTTTACCAGATATTCCAAGACATAGATGCCATAGAACAACTAAAGAAGGTGGCGAGTATGAGCTTCAACACAGCCGCTAACCGACTGGCCCGGGAAGCCCTGAAGTCCCTGGGGGAGGATCTGCCCCCCAAGCTGCCCCAGAGCGTGCCACAGTGGTCCATGCAGAATGTCTTGGACTGGGTGTCACAGGTAGGAATTATAAAAAAGTGACAAGTCTCTAACCCCGAACACATTAGAGGAAAATGAGAATTCACTAGTAACAAAAAAAGTTTCATTTCCTACAATTTCAAAACAATAAAAAAAAAAATTATTCCCTAAAGTTTCATATTATTCATCAGATTCTTTTCTTGTGGATAAGTAGGTTGATTCTTTGCTCCATGTGCTTTTTTCAAAATCATTCACTATGATAGCATCAGCAGATAAAAAAAATCAAATCGAAAGAAAAATGGCAATTTTCAATATATTCTAAAATATTGTGGGAAATTGAACATTTGCTCATTATAAAAGCAAAATCCATTAAACACAATGTTTTCAAATGGCATATGCTACAGATGCTTCAAAATGTGTATCTTTAGAGTAAAGAATTAACCCTTATGTGGCTTATCCCTTTATTCACAACTGTAGCTATTTTACAAACAGCTTGAATCCAAAACAGATGCTGATTATCTCATGACCGATCAAGCTCCAAGCTGTTTGACACTCAGCCAATGGTTTTGCAAAATACCAGTAAAACCAGAAGGATTAGCATTGAAGTAGACGAGACTCTGGGCAGAGGACAAATTTCCTGGCGGGAATGTTGTTAAGACGTTTATTTCATTGTAGCATGACATCTGCAAAGTTAAATAGTTTTTGTCTTTATCTTGATATCCATTGTTAAAAGTGGTAAATGACAAAATATAATTATTGGCTCTTGTGAGAAGCAAACAGTGTAGACTCTGATCAAATCATTCAGATGCCACATTGGAGACGTGGTGGTCTTTTGGAGTATACAATTTTTAAAATATATATTTAGGTTGGAAATTGTACAGCGTCGCTGATTTTAAACTTTACCACATATTTCGCTTACAAATCAATAAAATGGTGGCTGTCAGCATTTGTTTGCTGGCAACCACAACTGAACTGCCACCATTAACCGTTGAGCTAGTCTCAAATTGAAAAGTTATATGAGAACATATCTGGGTAACACGTTTTTCATTATAACTGGCCGGAAGAGGAAGGAGGGACTTGGGCATTACAAACAGTGTAGACAATCCACTGGTCTGGAGATACACTGTTTGCAATGCAAGAGTGCCTGTCCTCTGACTTCAGTCACTTGTGGTATTCCGTGAGAGAGAAAACTCAGCCGCGACATCTGAGAGTGTGTGTGTGACCTGACTAAATTATTTGCAAATTGAATAAACTGAAACTTGAAAACATATTCCAGTTCCATGCATTTAAAACTTTTGACAAGATAAATTCACTGTTTTCATTGTTGCCATGCACTTTAAACTTTGAAAGATTAAAATCTAACATGCAGTCTTTACTGATTTTTTATGAAACTAAATATTATGTGATTGTTTTTCATATTTGTTTATAACAAATTGTTATCCAGTGCAGCTTAGACCTTTGCATAAAAGTGTCATGTGCTCCTTGATTGAAAATAAAAGCAGCTGCTATATACCATAAGCAATCACAAGGTCCACAAGGTTCTCTTTACTTGAGCTGAGATACTGTTCAATCTCACAATTTTTAAATGTTGACTTTGCCCTTAATTTCAATGCCACTGCACTCAAATTTAGAAAATTGAGTACTGTGAAGTGAGTGAGTTGCAATAAAAATCAGTAGAAACCTACAGTTGGTATTTTGAGATTGACAAAGATCTCAGCTTGAGATTTCGTGACAGTGGGACCTGTCCCTAGCATTCTTCTTGCTTCCTTATAGTAACTTAACCAATTACTTCTTTGCTATTTTTGACGTTTCCTCAATGACAGTAAATTATGAAAAGGATGAATAATTAAGAGAGAGAAAAAGTCTAATTCAGTATTAGCAAAATTAATGATATATTTCCCGTAATGTTTTCTACAGATATGTCAAAAGACCCTTCCTATGGTAAAGGAGAACACAGATAAGCTTCTCCTACACCTCTGTCACAGATGACCATTGAAAACATAATGAAAAAGCAAGTTCTCTATTTTCCATAAAGTTTTCAAAGACCTTTTAAATTTGGTGTTGTCTTTTCTCCCAAACAATTCGAATTTGTCGTAAATTTTCATTGTGAATAAGTCTAAAATTAGCATAAACAGTAAAGTCTGAGCTGTAGACCAGACCTATTTGTTTTCACCAACACAATCTCAGACTCAATTCTCAAGAATAACATCTAACATTTTTGTTCGATCGCTTGCTCCTACCATTCTGGTAAAAGCTGGGTTTCATACAAAAAGGTTAGAGATTATTCTTGGGTTTCAAGTCTAAGAATGCGTTGAATAAAACATGGCCAGAGCTATCTGTTTTAAGGCTGGGTTCGCCAACTTTACTCAAAAGTTCAAGGAATGCCAGGTGGATGGCAGCCTGTTGCTGAGGATAACGGATGAAGACCTGAAGGACAGCATCCAAATGACCACCCTCGTAAGGAAAAGGTCAGATGATACGGGACCATGGGTCTTATAA
>JAULCE010274959.1:0-10832 GCA_032359355.1 Macoma nasuta | reverse complement strand
GTGATTAATTAAGCTATAATATTTTGTCTGAAAGTAGTCCCAACAGACAATATTAAATTTGGCGCCGAAAGAGTTAATTTGCATTTCTGTTGCAGACAGGACGAGTATTGAAAACAATATGGGAAATGAAGCATTTGCTCGTAACGAGCGAATGCGCCGTTCTTATAATGTGTTTTTATACAGTTCAAAAACGGGATTTTCTTTGTGAATAGATCTAGAATAGCATATAGTAGGAAGTAAAATTACGAAGGGGTTCTGATGTTTCATTTTGTGGCCAATGTAATCCGTGAAATAATGGTTTACCTCTTTCTGTGCTAAACTTAAAACTGTAGTCTGCGATAAGTTCTAAATACAATATTCTTACGAAAAGAAAAACAAATATTATTTAAGGAGTTTTTTTTGCGCTTTCCGATGCCTCTATAATAAGACATATTTATTAAGATATATTTATATCGCAAATAGTGAAGACCCTGGTCAGATGCCGCCTTTGAAAGACGGTGGCTGATCTGGGAAGGGGCCATTTGGCGACATTGAAAGCGACATATTTTAGTGTAACTACATGTATAGTAGTATGCTGATTGAAGTTTAAGGTACGAAATTGGTATCAAGCTACATTGCCCCGCAAACCTTTGAATCGTTATCAAAATACAAGAACGCCTCTAATTGCATTGATGTGTCTAATTGCCATACAGATGCTGATTGCAGGATTATTGTGAGAGACTTGCCAGAGTTGACGATGGGGAATCGGTAATGTGTAACAAGGCAGCACCAAACTGGTTTCTACGGTCGAACATCAATATCTCGAACTCGGCTAAGACGAATTAATGGGGGGTCCGCCGTGGCCGAGTGGTTAGAGTCTCCGACTTCAAATCCCTTGGTCCCTACCGATGTGGATTCGAGACTCGCTCGGGGTGAACATCTTTATGTGAGGAAGCCTTCCGGCTGGCTTGCGGTAGGTCAATGGTTCTACCCAGTTGTCCGTCCGTGCAACTCAGACGGGTTTCTGGGGTCTTCATCCACTTGTAATTAGCCAGGCGTCGCGAAATGACTGAAATACTATCGAAGTGACTTAAGCCTAACAAAAACAAACAAACAAACTAACGAATTAATGACTTAATGGAAACTACTATCCGGTCCAAAACAATGTGTCATACCTTTTTATACGTGTCAAAATTGTTGGACACTATTTTTATTAATTCGATTCACCCGAAGTTCACTATTTGCAATGGTGCCCTTTGGCGACATTGACAGCGACAGAGTTAAGTGTAACTACGTGTATAGTAGAACATTGATTGAAGTTAAAGGTACGAAACTGACATCTAGATACATAGCTCACACACATTTGAAAATTGTTATCAAAGTACTAGAACACCTCTAATTGCATTGATGTGTCTAATTGCCATACAGATACTGATTGTGTTTTGACACTTTCCAAATTACAGTGAGAGACTTGCCAGAGTTGACAGTCGGGAATCGGTAATATATAGCAGGGCAGCACCAAACTCGTTTCTACGATCGAACATTGATATCTCGAACTCGGCTAAGTCGAATTAATGGCTAAATGGAAACTACAGCCTGGACCAAAACACAGTGTTTTGCTTTTTTGATACGTGTCGAATTTGTTAGATACTATTTTTATTAATTCGAATTACCCAAACTTCGAATTTCATTCGAACTTCGGGCAATTCGAATTTTTAAAAATAGTTCCCCAAACTTCGAAATAAATAGGTTTGACTGTATCTAGAAACCTTTGTAATTACAACAAGAAATAAGGTTCCTAATGGGCACATCTACTTTAGTTAATGAGCTCAATTTTAAATACACACTTTAAGACATCTAAATTAACAACAACAACATAAATTGTTTCTGCGATTTATTGGCAAGCTGTATACTACGAGTAGCTTTGTTCTCTCAGATGCATGTAGATCTATACAAGACTAGATTCGTCCGTCCGGCATTTACGCACGCAACGAGATGTAATAGAATAACCCAGAAATGCATACTTTGGTAATATTCCTTATACCTTTCAATGAAAAGGAAACGAGCAAAACTTCATATAATGAATTGCATATTTGCTGATACAGCAGTACCATAGTATTTTATGAGTAGCATAAACACATGCATCGAGCGCTTCAAGTTTAATTACAGGGAAGATGTTGCCTTTTTACAATATGACAAAAGTTAAAAGAAGTTTGGGTATATTTGCAGGAGCTTCGCCTATTTTATTATTTGCATATGTGACGATTGTCTGCAACACTACGCTTAGAACTATCTTATTAGATGCCTGTATTCTCTGGATGATCCAGATTTAGCAAGTGAAGTCACTTATACTATAAAAAAACCTGTTGGGTAAGGTCTGATTTTTCTCAAATATTATTATGAAATTTCAAAATGAAATATACGGAAACATTTGACATCGCCGTAGTCTCAATAGCTAATGCATATGTTCTTTTGTCCTTTCATACATTTCAAATGAAGGCTAGTTTTGCAAAAAATCATAAGTTTTATGAATGTTATGTCTATGCCAATCATTGTTTCACACGCCCACTGTTCGAGATGCTTGTTTACGATTATACTTTTGAGATTAGAATCTGGTAGAAACTAGGAGCCATTCTTCAGTCTTAAAGTCTGAGGATGGGTTTTTAATTACAACCAAGATTTGCAAAAAATATAAGTTGTGTGTATGTTATGTATATGCCAATCATTGCTTCACTAGCCCTATGTTCGAAATGTTTGTTTACGATTATGCTATCGAGGTTAAGCCCTGCTCTGTGTCACCCTACAGTATTGACATAAACTATATACAGATGTCACAGGAAATTACTTGCAAATGTTTCATTTCCTACAATGTTTTCAAAAAGGTCATCGGTTACAAAGGCGCTTAAAAGCGCATCTGTTGATGAAAGGGTCTAACACTGCTTTGGCGAGACATCTCAATGTCTACACAGAGCCGAAATTCCAAACTGTATTAACCTATTTTCATGTTAACCTCTTCCTCCACCGAAGCGCCTTTTAGCGCCTCTATAACTGATGGCTATTTGAAAACATTGTAAGAAATGGTGCATTTGCTCGCGACGAGCAACAACCCAAATTCATACAATGATTTCAATACAATTCAAAAAATGTTTTCTTTTGTTTGCCAAGATTTTCATATTTTTCATCAGATGTTTTCCTTGTGGATTGTCTTTCTTGTTGATATTTTCCTAAAGTTAGACATTGATCCACAAAGCAAAAAATTGTTTTTGGTTGAGATTTTAATTTCATTTCCCCAAAGATTTTCAAATGTCATCTGTTACAGCAGCGTCAAAAAGCGCTTCTGTGGAGTAAAATATAAACGTCATAGAAAGTCGGTAAACATTTTGTCTTCTACAAATACATAAAGTGTTCAAACAATGCTCAAATCCACCTAGACTGCCCTTGGTCTGAAATATTTACAATATTACAAGCTCCGATTTACCAGTTGTACAGTACGGAAACTAATTCAATCGATACCGGAATCGGAATGGAACCATAACCGAATACATGAACAAGGCGAATCGAATCGGCATGGCCGTTTCGGGGGATATAGCTTGCGCTTTAACAAGCGCATCAGGTAGTTTCAAAGAGTTTTGAACCGGTTTGTACGCACTATTTAAACGCAACCGAACCGGGGAGAAACCTTACATTTACTTAGTTTAAGCACTAAATGGGAAACATAATATAAATCTATTTGAATCATTGGCATATAAATCCTCGCGAACTTTCAAGGAAAATAAATGTAGATCTAAACACTGCATATCTCGCAAAATTATTTTTTAAACAAAATAGAGCTAGTTTGACGTATTAGCTTTCCAAGACTAATTTTCCTTAGACATTAGTGAGGAAGATGATATACTGCAGTACAGGGAATTGTCTGGGAGAAATGAGTCTATTTCCTACGCAACCATTGAAAAACTGAATAGAAGGACATACCGTACTGACACTAATTAAAATGACGGTTTTTACCGGTTTCGCTCCGATACGCGTCGCTTCGGTTGAGATTAAAAATACGTTCAAACCAATTCAAAACTCTCGAAAACCACATGATGCGCTTTATAAAGCGGATCATGCGGTCTTCGTCAGTTTTGAACATTGTATACAGGCACAATCGCTCGATAATGGTCATGCTGATTCGATTCGATTCGATTCGATTCGCCTTTTGGTCCGGTTCGGTTCCGATTTCATTTAATTTGTTTCCGTACTGTATTGTGTTACCCATGTTGCACAGCCTTTGGCCATTTGTAACGTACGGTCGAACCTCGTGAAATCAAACTCGGTTAAGTCGAATTCACGGTTTAATCGAAACTAAAATCTGAGCGAAAAATGTAAGATTTTATTTTGTGGTTGCGTGTCGATGTTCGGGTACTGATTTTATTTCGAACTTCGGGTAACTCGAACTAATATAAAAAGTGCCGCCAACTTCGACATAACGAGTGTGAACTAATACAAAAGGTCCCGCCAACTTCGACACAACGAGTGTGATTGTATCTCTGTGTGTCCCCCTTTTGATATTTTGGGTCATGGCTGCATGTACATGTCCAAAAATGGGATTTCTTTGTGTATAAGTCTAGAATAGCATATCCTATGAAGTAAAAGGTTTAACTGTGTTCTGATATTTCATTTTATGGCCAAGGCAACTCGTGGTGTAATGGGCTACCTCTTTCGGTGCCAAACTTAAAACTGTAGTCTGCGACAAGTTCTTAATGAAATATTTTACGAAAAGAAAAACAAATGGTATTTGAGGAGTTAATTTACGTTTTCCAATGCCTCTATAATTAGACATATTTATATGGCAAATAGTGAAGTCCCCGGTCATACGTCGCCTTGTAAAAGCGGTGATTGATCTGGTACTGCACTATTTGCAATGGTGTCATTTGGCGACAATGACAGCGACAGAGTTAAAATGTAACTACATGTATAGTAGTAAACTGATTGATTTTAGAAGTACGAAAATTGTAACTAGCTGCATTGTCCTACACACCTTTGAAAATCGTTATCAAAGTACTAGAACGCCTCTAATTGCATTGATGAGTCTAATTGCCATACAGATGCTGATTGCAGTTTTACACTTTCTACATTATTGTGAGAGATTTGCCAGAGTTGACGGTGGGGAATCGGTAATGTGTTAGGGCAATAACCAACCTGGTTTCTACGGTCGAACATTGATATCTTGAACTCGGCTAAAGTCGAATAACTGCCTTAATGGGAACTAAAATCTGAACCAAAACATAGGGTTATGCTTTTGGATACGTGTCGAAGTTATTGGACACTATTTTAATTAATTCGAATTACCCGACTGTATCTAAAAGCCTATACAATAACTGGAAATAATGTTCCTAATAGGCACATCTGCTGTAGTTAATGAACTCAATATTAAATACACCCTTTTAGACATCTAAATTAGCAACAACAACATAAATTGTTTCTGCGATTTATTTGCAAGCGGTACATTAGCGTTGTTCTCTTAGCGGCATGTAAATAAAACTAGATTTAGCAGTTGCATAACTCTTGGAATATCGATCTATCATTTTATCAACTATTTGCAATCAATGTAGAATCAGATTTAAGGCAAATTGTAAGGTCTCTTTGATAAGGGTATGTACCGTATACCGTACAGCTGGTTTACTAGTTTGATAATAAATTACATCAAAATCACATGCAGATGTTCAGCATAAACATTATTAAACTTTGAGCATAGTTTAAGCATGATTCCAATTGCAAGTCTATAGTAAGGTTTTTTCTCGACTGGTACAATTTGATAATTTTATTATGAACATCAACCATGTTTACATCAATAAACACTTAGTTGGTTTATTCTACATACATAGTTTAACCTTAATTGGGACCCTCGAAATTAACTTCGACTTAACCGAAGTTCGGTCTAAACGAACTTACAAGACCTAGTACATCATGATTATATTTTAATAAAGTTATGAAAAAACTTATATTATCTTTCGGCGCATTAACGCGCCATTGCAAACAGTGCAGTCCCAGATCAACCGCCGCCTTTCCAAGGCGACGTCTGATCAGGGACTTCAGTTTTTGCCATATTAATAAGTCTTATTATAAAGATATTGGAAAGTGTCTTTCGACCCTCTTGTGGAATGGTTTATAGCTGAATGTGAGAACGTTAACTCTTTAAAAGCCTGCTGCGAACATTGTCACCTGCTTAAATTTTAAACTTTGTCTGCTTTACTGGAAAAAAATATTGAAACTGTGGCATTCGTGTTAAACAGCTTTGTTCCAGATCAGGCACCGGGATTATCGGCGTCTGATCCAGATCCAAAGCTGCTTGAACACGATCATCAAACACCGTGCAAGTTGAATTACAGGGAAGATGTTGCTTTTTTTAAAATATGAAGAAAGTGATAAGAAGTTTAAATATGTCTGTAGGAGCTTTGCAGATTTTATTATTTGCATATGTGACGAATGTTAAATTTAAGCCATAACACTGCGCTTCTATGTTATTTGATGCCTGTATTCTCCGGACGATCCAGATTTAGCAAGTGAAGTCACTCATACTACTCAAAGTATTATGAAAATTTAAAATGAAATATACGGAGACATTTGACATCGCCGTAGTCTGGAAACATAATGCATACATTATTTTGTCTTTGCATAGATGTAGAAATAAATACTAGCTTTGAATTCATCAACGCATTCTCAGACTTTAGATTAAAGGATGTCTCCAAGCTTCTACCAGAATGCTAGACGCTTGGAGCCATTTCTCAGACTTGAGACAAAAGAATGAATCCGAGCTTCTACCATGCTGGTAGAAACTGGGAGCCATTCTTCAGTCTTAAAGTATTGGGATGGGTTGTTAATTACAACCAAGATTTACAAAAACGTAAGTTGTATGAATGCAATGTCTATGCCAATCATTACTTCATTTGCCCTATGTTCGAGATGTTTGTTTACAGTAATACTTTTGAGTTTGCGCCCCGCAGTAAATACATATACCAAGTTGTCACAGTCGAGAACCAGGCCCGGCTTTCACTAAGTGACTCGAGTAGAGGTATTGCTCAAACTCAAAATTTCAACACTTGATTTCTTATTCAATTTTATTCCAACTGCACTAAATTTTTGACTTCCAGTCAAACATTCCATGTTTCACTGGCAGTGAAAATTATAGTGCAGTAGCAAAAACGTTTAGGTCAATATCTTAGATTGAACAATTGATTTCGAGCACGATCTCGACTCGAAATGCTTAGTGAAAGCCGGGTCTGATACCGGATAAAAACATACTTGGCAGTACAGTCGGAACTTGTTACGTCGAAGTTGTTGGGACTATTTTTAAAAAGGTCGAATTATTTTTGATAATAAATTTATTTTTTGAATAAAATTCGAACATCGGTTTATTCGAACTCATAAAGACGGTCCACCTAAATTCGACACATATAGCCAAATCAAAAACCTAACTCGACTAAACCGAGCTCGAGATAACGAGGTTCGACTCTATTTCATATGGACACCCTTACATGTATTACCCATGGACATTTTTCTTAGAGTTTGCCTCTTTTATTTTCAAAAAGCATACCCGGTTTGGAGATAAGTTGTCATCAACATAGAGTTGTATATGTGTATAGATCGAACCTATATATTAGTTCTATTAAAGCATGAATTCGACCTAACCGACTTCGAGATAATGAGGTTCGACTTGATTTATTGATAAATACAGTAAACCCTTGCTAGTGTGGCCAATCAATGAAGAAAATAAATAGAGGTACCTAAAGACAGGTGGAAGCTTAATGTAGATCAAAAGTAATGCAGACAGCTCATATGGGAGCTTTCTGCATTACTTTCGACCTGCATTAAGTTACATGTACCACCTGTCTCTAAGGCTGTTCGTATGGGTTTTTAAGTGGTCGCATTAGAGGGTTTTTACTGTATGCTTCCAAATCCTGATTCAGTCTGGGTGATATTCAGATAATAACACAGCCCAGACGTAAAGTGTTACAACGAATAGCTAATTACTTCATAAATAAACATTAGGGACCATTTATCAATCGTTCTGTCATAGGATTAGGTTGTTTGTGACACGTATGCATTTAGCTGTGTGTAAAGCATTCTGATTCTTACACTAGGCGTAAGCTGAATAAGCGGCGGCAAATATTCGACACTGTAGCAACCCGTTGTTTTATAATAACGCTCCGTTTTGTAATAAAAATGTTCAAATATGCCCATTTGTAACATCGAATTATCAATATTATTACTTCGTTTAAACAAAAACAGGACTTGTTTGCAATATCTTTATATTTAATTGCATAGAAACTAAATAATTTTATCCGGAGTTGTCACATGACCTTGGTAGAGAAGTACATGTATATCATACATTTGATAAAAAGGAGTAATTTATTACAAACCAGGCTATAACGAAACGTAATTATAAAGCGTGCTACATAGCATTACGTCCGTGTAATTCGCAAAAAACCCCGAAAGGGTCATTTTGGCAAAATGGCACTTACTTCTTTTGTGAATTACACCAACAGAATGAAACTCTTTCTGTGATACCTCTATTGCTCAAAGTGTTTAACCCCTGTTGCCATTGAAACGCTTTAAAGTGCCTCTGTAACATACGATTATTGAAAACATTATTGGAAATGGAGCATTTGCTCGTAACGAACAAATGCTCCATTTCCTACAATGTTTTTCAAAATTGTTCAAAAATGATTGTATTTTTCCTTTTGCCTAGACAGTCATCTTTTCATCAGATTATTTCCTTTGTGGAAAAGTCTAAAAGCATAATCTATGAAGTAAATATTCCAAACGGTTGATATTTGACTTGCACGTAGTCCTGTGTTCATTGTTTGTATTAGTTGATGTCAATATGCATCATGATTACAAGGGCGCTAAAAGGTGCTTCTTTGGAGGAAAAGGTTAAACACTGCATAGATATTTTTGTGTCTAGACAGAGCCAAAATACTAATATTCTTAATTGTAACTACCTACCTTCATGTTTACCTCGTCCTCCACAGAAGCGCCTTTTAGGCATAAATAACCGATGACTATTAAAACATTGTAGGAAATGATCTCAATAACTGATGGTTATTAAACATTGGAGGGAATGGTCTCAATAACTAATGGCTATTGAAAACATTGTAAGAAATGGCCACTACATTCAATGATTTTAATTCATTTCATAAATTGCATTTTTCGTTTGCCAACATTTTAATAGGTTTCCTTGAGGATTGTCTATAAATAGCTTGTGGAGGAAAGGGTTAAGAAAAGTGTGTCATTTATTCAGGAGATTTTGAGTACGGCACGTATGTAACATCCCTGTCTAGTGGTTCCACTGATGCTGTGGCAGCTGGGTCTGATAAGGTCGCCCGGCATTAATTGGTCCAGTCGCGATTTATTGTGGCCAATATCTCAGAGGAAATCTGGTCGGTTCAGACAATTCTGAAAAATAGGGGCCTTTGATCTATTCGGTTAATTAAAAAACAACCCTGTATTAACTAACATAAACGATCGGCAAACCGGATTCTCGGAAAAAGTATTTGAATATTGTGAATCTTAAGATGCACAGGTTGACCCGAATCTTAAACCTTGCGGCGCCAATTTAAATTTTGTCGATTGTAAATGGTTTTGGATTCGATATTTTTACGAAATAAATAGCAGAAAGAAACTTTAAAAGAAACTTTGGATTTACCGGAAAATATTTGTGATATTCGAACTAAATCTAGTTGTAAAAAAAGTGAAGTCCCTGATCAGACGCGGCCTTCTAAGACGGCGTATGATTGGGCACTGCACTGATTACAATGAGGATTTATGACGGTGAAAGGGTTCAGTGAGAAAAACTAAAAAAGGGACATTGCTCTAAGGTACACCTTTTTCATTACATTAGGAGAGGAATGGTATACAGTGGTATACACTTATAACTTTGATATATCCAATGTTTGCTTTTTACAAAGTAAAATTAATACATCGACTTCTGTATTCTTTATAAACAAATATCAATTTATATGTATATAACCAACATATTATAAATGAAAACTTGGTTTAGGAACACTATTTAATGGGGCCGTTACACTATTACGTTTTGGTCAACGTTCTCTGACGTTTGAGGAAGCGTTGGAAATCGTCCGTGGTCGCTGGTAAAGCGCCAATGTGAACGCTGGTGAACTCTGGTACTCTCCGGTGATAGTCGGTGATCGGCGGAGAACGCTGGTCCGAAAATAAAGCTTTGTATATGCACAAAAGTTCTCATGGAGTGTGGCTTGTGAACGCATGAGCGTTATGGTGTGATGGCCCCATAACCGGGAAAGAATAGCATTTCCTGTGCTAATAGCGAGTTATTTGCGTAGACTCATGCTAGGTGTGTATGGTGACATTTCAATTTGGTTTCATACTGGATGTATGACATAACATTTAAAACAAATTGGCCTGTTATTGGATGCACGTGATGGCATTTGATATTGACTTCATTATGAATTTATCTGGTGACATGCAAACCTTTGCCAATTTCCACTAAAAGTAAAGATATCAATCCCAGTTTGATTGCTACTGCACTAGTAAACAATTCCGGGCCGTCATAGATTCAGTGCAGTTTCAATACAAATAAATGAGAAATGATATATAGATTGTGCAAGATCTCGGCTGAATTCTAACTAATAAAAATCCCCCATCTTCGATAGGAATCCACAAACCAAATTCTGTTTTTGGCTCAGAATTAAGATGCAACTAAAACCTGAATTCGACTTAACTCTTTCGGCGCCATATTTAAAATTGTCGGTTGGAACTATTTTCAAATACAATGTTTTAGCGGAATAAATCACAGAGACGATTAAATATTTGTTGTATATTCCGAAACTGTT
>JAULCE010274848.1:0-10837 GCA_032359355.1 Macoma nasuta | reverse complement strand
TATTATAGCCAGGTATACTGTTGAAAATTCTAAAATGGATTTATTTTTTCTAAAATAACCAATGTATTTCCTCCAATCTCACCAGTGGACCAGCTAATCCTTCCTATCTATACTACTAAATAAATTGTGTCGGATTTACCGTCCATATCAGAAAGAGTAAAGAGAAAACAATGTTACCGCTAATCAGTACAGATATGGTCATTAGTGATTTTGTATTTCAAATTAAATAAAAGAGTACAACTTGGAAAAGCCCATTGCTGGACCAATCAAAATGAATAATTGACAATGCCCTTCCGACCTAATCGGTTAATAAAACAAAATGGGTATTTTCAATGTAACAAGTTAATCATTTAAATATGCTATTGTTTAGCATTTTAATTCATTTAAATATGATGTTTTTAAAAACACAACATTTCTAGAGTGTGGATCCGTGACAATACGCCAAACAAGGTACAACCAATTATATTGAACACCTCAGCTGCCCTATGAACATGATTTTTGCGTTGTTATGTGGAAACAACAATGTGATATGTGGAAACAACAATGTGTTATGTGGAAACAACAATTTCTTGTGTGGAAACAACGTTTTGTTATGTGCAAACACCAGTTTGTTCTGTGCGAACAGTAGTTTGTTATGATCATATAAGGGTTTGTCATGTGGAAACCACAGTTTGTTAGGTGGAAACAACACTTTGTTATGTGGAAACAACAATTTGTTAAATGGAAAACAACAATTTGTTCTGTGGAAACAACAGTGTGTTATGTGGAAACATCAACTTGTAAAGTGGAAACACCAGTTTGTTATGAGGATCTATTTACCGTGAACCTAGTATTCGTTTGATTTACATTTAAATTTAGTTGAAATATAATTGGAGATAAAATTGTACAGCCGTGTTCGACCAGAATTCGTCGGCGATTTTTTTTATATCTTTTTATTCCGAGGTCCTGATTTTGTATGAACTAATGTTCAAAATCGAAAAGCCTGGGTGGAAACTAATTTATATATTTGAAACCGGAGTCAGAAACGAATGAAATACAGTGAAACCAGTTTTAAGCGGCCCCTCAAACACGAGAAATAAGTGGCCTTCTATACAGGTGATCACTTAATGCAGAAGGGAGTAATGCTCAAAAGAGCTTTCTGCATAACTTTCGTTTTGCATAAAGTGACCAACCGTCATCAATAGTATTTATGCTATCTTATTTGATGGCCGCTCAATGCAAGTTTTACTGTAGTTTCAACCGTTTTCGATGCGATAGTTTGGCGTACACAGTTCAACAGTGTCAAGTTGTCAACACCCGTATGATGCGCTTTACTAAATGCCCGCATGGTGCGTATCTAAAACCGAATCACGCGGTTTGTATACTGATATATATTATGAAAACAACAGCAACACATTCTTCAGAACAAATTATATTTTTTTTAAAATTAAAACCTAAACTTGTTTGCCAATTATTTGATGCTTTTCATGGTTCTATTTTGGGGTATTCTCCTGCAATATGGGGTCATTGAACGCCAAAAGAAATTGAACGTATTCACCTTAACATTTGTAATTCTATTGTAATGTTAGAACTAGTACTTCAAACGTTTGAGTCTACGGAGAGTTAGGTAAATATCCATTATATATAGCTCGATATATCAAAATTTTGAAATTCTAGTTTAAACTGTTAAATACAGATAACATTTTGTTAAATGTTATATATAAATTTTCATATGAAGATTGCTTGACTGGTATAAATATCCGGTTAACGCATGTTAGCAATGATTGTGTCAGAACGGCCTTTCTTATGTTTGGGATCAACAAGATATTCACATGATAAATTATTCAATCGATGCTTTAAGCAATGAATGATTGATAATCTTTATCAAAGCTGGAACTCTGATTTAGAAAGAAGTGAAGTTCTTTAACTATATAAAAATGTTAAATCTAAACTTGGTTACGAAATGTATTTAAACAAATTACCATTTGATCTCAGAACATATATTTGTAAGATTAGATTATCCGCGCAGAATAAACACATACAAGCTGGTCGCTATGGATGAAGTAGTATACCTCGACCTGCCCGATACTGTATGGGTTCTACGAGCCGGGATATTGAAGATGAGTATCATTTCATTATTAAATACCCTGGTTTTCAGTCATTTAGACGGAAATATATACCACGTTGTTAATTTGTGAATCCTAGTATGCTTAAATTCATGCATATGTTTAAGTGCAGTTACAAAAATGGGATAAGCTTGCTCATTTCTTAAAAGATGCGTTTGCACATTGTATTTCGCTTTCTCATATCACTTAGATCATTCTCTTCTTAACAGCTTTAATAATTCATATATATAGTGAACTTTGAGCACGTGATCTATTGTTAAATAATGTGCATATGATTGAAATGAAACCTATGTTAATTTTACTATTAAGTGTCTCAAATGATGATGTACGATGTCCACAACCGAACCGGCAGCGAATCGGAGCGAAACCGATAACACTATCAATTTAACACTTTCATATACCCCAGGCGATTCAATTCACCAATGCAATCAGTGCAGTCCCAGATCAGACATTCAGACATATTAGGGTTCCGGAAAAGCCAAAGTGTACTGAATTGTTTCTGTTATTGATTTTTTGTAAAGTATTTGATCCTAAACCAGTAACAACCGACAATTCGAAATTAAGCGCCACAAGGGTACAATAAGTTTCAGTACTGTACTTGCCGCCTAAGACGCCAACGGTCAATGTTAGAATTACGGATGATCTGGAGAAGAAGGATAGGGATACTGGAATCGCAAGAAGTAAAGCACCGGCCGCAGCCACGTATTTTGGTCCATACCGCTGTGTTATTGTTCCCGTTGCAACACCTGTAAAGTAAAGATGAAAACAGAGTCTAGATCTAGCTTGTAGAGACGTGTACACATGTTCTTTAAGCCTGCACTTTATACACCGCCTTGGAATATTGATCAACTATTTTATCATTTACAATATGTATAAAGGGTACACTCGTATCTTACAGATCCAGCATAAAAGTCTACACTGTTTGCAAAATTGTATATATAAGAAGAAAATAGTTAATAGATGACTGTCTTGGATTCATACAAGAAAACGATTAAACACATAATGTTTCTTATATTATTGCCACGGCGTGGTGTTAATGAAATACTGCGTTTTCGCGAATTAAATGTATGGCATTCCAGGTTATTAGAGAACTGTCATGACCACCAGTTTTTCACAGAATAAAATTTTCAGATGATTTTGTTTCATTTTGATAAGTTGAAGAACAGTCATTTAACGTAGTCTGTTTTACTCTCTGTTGGGTTTTTTATACTATGAGTTTTAACCCTTCGCCTGCTACGGACATTGTCCTCTGCTGAAATTGTCGTCTGCTTCATTTTAAAATATCGTCCGATTTTCTTAAAATTTAGTGAACCTATTGTCTGAAGGTCAAACAGCTTTGAGCCAGATCAGACGCCGAGTTACTCGGCGTCTGATCTGGATTCACGCTGTTTGAATAATCACCTTAGTCGCGACTAGCAGGCTAAGGGTTAAACAGTTTGGAGCCGAATCATACGCCGAGATGCTCTGTAACCAACGCGTCAGATGGGAAAGAATATTCTTCCTTTCACTGTAACCCTATATCTTATAAATGCGCTTTGCGAAATCATTGTGGGAAATTGAGCATTTGCTCGTAACGAGAAAATGCTCGATGATCTCTTATGTGTTCAATATTCATTCAATAATAGCATTTTCGATTTTGTAGACACATTTTCCTTTTCTTTAGAAATTTAGTTGTTATTGAGTCTTTATTTGTATTTTAATTCATGTAATGTCACATATTCTAACTATACTTTTCAATATTATAGACAATTATTGTTGTTGAAATGTTCACCCTTTACTCCATAGATACGCATTTTGACGCCTCGGTAGAAGATGATCTTTTAAAACATTGTTGAAAATAGAGGATTTGCTCATATGAGCTAATGCTCCATTTCATAAACTGTTTTCAAAGTTATTCAAGCTTAGGGTTTACCTTCCTCCTAGACAGTATTCCTATTCATTATGTACTTTCATTGTGAATAAATTTAGAAATAGTATATGGAGTAATTTGTTTATACTAATACTAAGACGTTTAGACATAGATTAGACAAAGCATGATGTCTGATATGAGAAGCAAAATATTGGACACTCGAGTCGTATTCTCTAGTATTAAAAACTAAATGAAAAACTTGGTTTCGAATTTATTTAACCCTTTCCTTCACAGAAGTGTCTTTTGGCGCCACTGTAACAGAGTACTATTAACAATTCAGTGGGAATGAAGCATTTGCTAGTCACTAGCAAATGCTTCATTTCCAACAATATTTTCAATGCAATTCAAAAATGGAAAATTTCTTTACCTAAAACATTCATCTTTTTCATCAGATTATATCCATTCGGCTGTCTAAGAATAGCATGAAGAGGAAATGGTGAAAACATATCATAACACTATTGTTATCTAGTATTGAAATATTGAAAGTGTTGAAATCGAATGATACCTAGGAGACAGTAAACAGCAATAAATATCATACTCGGATCTCGTCCATTGGTAATTTTCAACAAAAGCTAGGAGTAAACGACTAAATCCGTAGATGTAACTGGACGCGACCAAGTTTTGTAGGAATACCGACAGCAAAACAATATGCCGAAACTGAAAATTGAAATTGATACAGACGGGCACTTAGCCAACTAACCCTTTCCTCCACAGAAGCGCATTTTAGGTGCCCCTGTAGCAGACGACTTTTAAAACATGTTGTGGGAAATTAATCCTTTGCTCGTTTCGAGCAAATGCTCAATTTCCTACAATATTTTCAATGCAGTTCAAATTTCGTTTACCTAGATGTTCATTCTTTTCATCAGATACATTCCTTGTGGATACGTCTAAAACAATTATGGAAGGCAAAGGTTAACTCTTTTGGCGCCAACTGTATACATATTAGTTAAAGATCAAACATCTACGTAATAAATAACAAAGATAAATAAATATATTTCGAACTTTCGTAAAGCGCCAAATGTACAAATTGAGGTTGTACTTAGTTTAAGATCAAATATTTTACCAAATCGGTAATTAACAGAGATAAAATAATATACTTTAAACTCTCTTAAATCCTTAGATACTAGGCAACGTTTGCTTTAGGTCTGCTCTATTTGTTATTGCGCTTTTATAAAATTACAATATAAAGATAAGTAATGGTGATAGTTTAGGAAAGAAAGCCACCTTAGGCATATCGGAAGGTTGCAGTAGGTCGGTGGTTCTTACCAATATCCGTTCGTAAATTTTATAGAGTACAGGCTAGGTCTTAGATCTTCCTCACCAGTCATTAGCCAGAACTCGCAATGTGATCGATATTCTGTCGAAGCGACGTAAATTTCGAATCTTATACCGGAAGAGCCATACCCAACTTTATAACATAACACTGGTTTGCCTACCGATATTTTCATTAGTGCTGGAATTATCAAACTAACTCTTATCCTGCAGGAATATTTCTCGTCTGCTTGATTTTTGAACATTGTTCGATTCTCTTGAAATTTTGTTAAACTGTTGACTGTGTGTCAAACAGCTTAGATCCCGATCAGAAGCCGAGTTACTCGACGTCTGATCCGAATCGAAGCTGGTGGACGATATTACTACGGTCGTTATTGGTAGGATAGTGGATAGCACGGTTTATGAATAATTAACTAATGCCTCCAATGCACCTTCTTAGTTACTCGTTTAACATTTAAACAGTTTTCAACTGACCTGTTTACTTTCCATTGCAAGACCGATGTATTGCCTTTGTTATCTCGACCAAAGAACTTGTGGATATAAAAATAATGTTCTGAAAAACTACCTTTCAAATCATGCATTTGCATAAATAATAGTCTATGGTCGAGGATTAAGTAACGGGGCTATTTTGTTTTAGCATAACCACAGCTGTGTGTTTTGACCGAGATTAAATAGTTCGCTGCCAATGTCGCCAAATGACACCATTGCAAATAGTGCAGTCCAAGATCAGACGCCACCTTTACATGGAGACGTCTACTACTGACCAGGGACTTCAAGTACTGCCATATAAGTATCAATGATTAAAATGTATATATTAAATGTATTACTATATTTATATTTTTTCTTTTCGTAAAAATATATTTGACCTGAAACATGTCGCACGCGGCAGTTTTAAATTTTGGCACAAGAAGAGTTAATCCTTGCAGAACCTGACGATCATATGCAAAATGCTTATGTTAGGATTTGTTAAACAATAACGAAAATGAACTTGAAAGAAATATAAAACGGAGTGATTTTTAACAAACGGTGATGTCCTTAGACATCGCCTGGATATGAGATGGAGTGCATTGCTTCATGCCATCAAGTAGGGCAAGAGCAATGAGACCGCTTCACTGCCTGCCCAGAAACATAGTGTCATATGCAAATAGCTTGCAATATTTATGGTAAACTCTTATTTTACAAACTCACAACTTTGTGGATGCAGTTGGGAAAGGGTTATTCTTAACTATCTAACTCGTTATTCGACGTCTGTTCTGACCCCATACTGTTTGAATATTTCAGTAATATAAGTGCGTTTTATCCGTGTTTTGTTAGCATTGAAACGGTAAACAATAACGTTTCTCACACTGTTATTGCAAACAGCTTGAGTTCAGATAAGAAGTCGAGTAAGTTGGCGTCATTTGTGTATCAAGGTCGTTTGACCATCGGACATTACAGTCCAATCTTATGCTTTAATGCAGTAAACCAAAGGTGTGTCGACCTTATCCGTCCCAATTTTGGCTTTTTTCTAAACGGTCGGCAAAAAGGACTAAAAAGGTTGAAAAATGCATTTAACCCGGAAGTCGGCATTTGTCCCAAACATTCATCGTGTCAAGTGAATGTGAAACTGAAAAGATCCTTGTCAGACGCCTTCATAGAGATGTGACACCTCATCTGGGTCTAAAATATATATTTAGTAAAAAAGCAGGAAATGCTTGTTGGGACATTTGTCACGTTGGGACATTTGTCATCGACGATTCGGACAATTGACGACCTTATTGGATATTTGTAACATTTTTTGACAAATGCTGAACGTTTGGACGAATGCCGAAATTGGGACAAATGGGGTGGTCACAATAGGTTTTTGTTTTATTGATACGTGCGAAGGTAGAGTAAACTGTTAGTTTAAGTTGGAATTACCCCAACCGGGTATCTAATAGTATTTTAATCAATTTCGGTTCAATGTTTATTATGCAGTTAGGCCTCCGGTCCATACTCAAGTAATATAATCGCAATACAAAGTTAAATACATATGCATGTGTGTGAGGTAGGTATATCAAATCAAACATATTTATAGCTCAGTGGTAGAGCGTCCGCTTGGAAATCGGAATGTCCGGGGTTCGAATCCTGGGCCAGGTCAAACCAAATACTCAGAAATTGGTAGTAATGGCTTCCCTCCTTGACGCTCAGGGTTTCGGATCTGCATAACGGTTGGTTCGTCGGTGTCAGAACGAAGTGACCGACCGGGTCCCGTCCCAGGTGTACCTCATAAGTCACTAGGAGTGTCGGAGGTGCTGAGCCGTTGTAGCAGACTCCTAACCAAAAGTGCAACGAGAAAAAATAAACATGTTTTCCTCACTCAGCATTGTCAACGTTATTAATATTTCTATGCAAATACTTCAAATTAAGCGTTTCTCTCTTTAATATATATGCATTGCACAATTCCTAAAAGTATCTGTATCTATGGATGACATCGATGAATCTTGACTCCCGTAGGAAATATTGCATAGGTATCAGATATGTATCTGTCACGTAAAATGTTATATAATGGACAAACATTCGTCTTTTATGCACGTTTCACAATACGGACATTTTCGAAACTCCGACATTATGGTAATTTTTCAATCACCAAGCAGTGAGCTGATGGTCGAAAATTTAACATACTTGCTCTAAATTTAACAATATCGACAACATATGTATTTTTTAGAGATAAAATCTTGCTTGAAACCAGCGTAATGTTTAATTTTTTTCTATCTAGACAACAAGTTCTCCAGTTTTGTATGCACTTGTCATTGAGACGCTGCATAGACTCAGATAAAAATAGACAATGGTTGGTTACATATGTACCCAAAACCATTTGCATATAAGTTTGTTCTCAAATGTGTGACCCAATTTTGTAACCTAGCCTGTCATAATGCATTAGCATTTCATAACACAACCTAACATGTCTGTTTCTTGGCATCGATAAAAGACCCAACAAGTAATGTATGCCTCTTTTTGCGGCATACATGCCCAAGGTCCCCTAGTATAGCACCATTACATGCATGCATGTTTGCCTTTAAAAATATTGTACATGCAAAAACTTGAACAGTTTCAACACATGACATGCTCGTAAAACCCCATAATTCTGATCCGTATAACAAAATAGAAAACCGACGATATATATAGATATATATATTCCAACTGATGATTTATTACGCGTATCATGTGACTTCTGAGAGTTTTGAATCGGTTCGTGCGTTATATTTATCCACAAATGATCCGGAATTATATATGTGCAGAACTGATTAACCGGTCAATTTAAGTAGTTGCGATACTGTTAAGAATTGTTTTCGTGCAGCATTGCTCAAATCATCTAATGTAGACATCATTTACCCTACATTGCGTACAAAAAAGACAGGTATAATGTGCAAACCAAGGTCAAACTTCTCTCGAAAGAACATTATGATCAGCATACATATGTTCTCTTTTATACTTATAATTTATACATTGTTAACACGGCATAATGTGTGAAACTTGACCGACAATAAGGGAACAGAGGAAAGTTGTATTAAAAAAAGTAAAATCTAATGCGTCCCCTCAGTGAAGAAGCATGGACGTCCCTAAAGACGACGGGTGGTAACTTAATGTAGATCAACAATAACACAAAAAGCTCCTATGGGAATTTGCTGCAATACGTTCGGCCTCTATTAAATTACCACCTGTACCTAAGGCTGTTCATATGGGCTATTCTAAGTGGCCACATTAGCGGGATTTTACTGTATCTAGAATATCTTACAGCAAGTAATCATCCAGGTAAGAATATGCCATTGTCCCAATGCCGCTGCCACTGGAGACAAAAGTAAGTGTCAAGGATTAAGACTTAGTTTGGTAACACGAACTTACGATAGAAGCCCCACTTATATATGAAAACGATGTCCCTGCATCTGCAAAATAAGAAAACAGTGTGGTTCAGGTTCAATGTTTTACAGTCGAATGTCATTCTGGTTAATCGAATTTATAACACAATACCCACAAAGTTCGACATAGCTTCGACTTTACAAACAAACTATTTGCAGCATGATTACTTACGCCCGATATAATCAAACGTAGACCGACTTGGACGTTGTAGGCGCAGGTCAGAGGGACACTGAACGAGCATACTGATCAGAATGGTTTTTCAATAGTTTTTATTCAAGATGAGCTTTAGCAAACTGAAACTCCCAGACAGTCAACCAGTTCCGAATTATCTCGTTGCTCAATGTCGAGGGGTTTCATGCATGTATCAATCACCCTCTCCGGAACTGTCTCCTGTTCTGCTTCTAAGACACTTTCTCCTTGAGTTTGCTGTAGCTCAAGGAGAGGATCGTCATCCACACCAGGATCGCGAACGATCTCCTACAACAAGAAGCCACATCTAAACCAAATGGATGCTTAGGACCCTGACTAAAACTACAAGACAGTCAACCAGTTCCGAACAATCTCGTTGCTTAATGTCGTGGTGTTTCGTGTAGGTATCAATCAAAAATGCGTGGTAAATCCGGAACTGTCTCCAATTCTGCTTCTATGATGTTTTTCATTGAGTCTGCAGAAGCTCTAGCTCCACACCAGGATCCTAATTTACTTCATGTGTAGTCTCCTGGACAGAGGTATCCTCAGTACTGTGGGTTACATCCTGACAAGGGTTCTCTTGCATGTGACTGCGTTGTTCATTCGACATCACACGTTACCCGTCATACTTTCCCGGTGTATGCGTAGGCCTATCTGGTTCTTTCAGACCTTTCCACATCTACAAGTGACTGTTCGATCTGCATTCGTAGTCGATTGGGCAGGCCTTGTTGTTTCCATGAAATCCGTCTAAGTGAGTATATAACACCACCTTCCTATCGGTAGACTTTGTGAGTATCTTTCGTCTGTGGAGTGTGTAGCTTGTAGTTGGATGTGCTCTCGAGGACTGCAGTTCGGGATGCTACTCCCAAGTGTCTATGGTCCAGTCTGTTTATGCTGGTCACCTGTCTTACCGGGTTCACCGAACTATTATCGGTTGCCATCTATTCTTTCCTATAAGTCACTGGTAGTCAAAACGTCACATTTACAGAATACAGTAAATAGGCTGATCCTCAGCCAACATAATCAGCTTGGAAACCGTCGCCATTGGGTGTTTCGGCCTTTGAATTGAATCACACTCTCGTGGCGGTGGGCACACAGTGGTGTGAGTTGTTTGATTGCTTCAAGCACATAACAAATTGCAACATGTTTTTGAGAAATATTACAGATCTGTTTGTGTATACATCATTTATAGTTTGGACCTAGTCAGGATAAATGCAGATAATTACATGCTTAATAATTTACTTTACTAGTCTATTGATGGACAGCATACATTAAAAGATCAGTAACTCACAATGTACATAGTGTTTAACGCAAACCCACAGGAACAGGAGGTACAGGAAGTAAAGGAGGTACAGGAAGTAACTAGTCACCTTAATATTAATCGTCCTTCTTGGGTATCCAGTGTCATCTTGATGTGTGCAAACAAACAATTATCTATACAAACAGTGTCAACGCTTTTATGACAAGATGCTTTTGAGACAAC
>JAULCE010274737.1:0-10838 GCA_032359355.1 Macoma nasuta | reverse complement strand
ACAAATGTAATAATGATAATAATAATAATACATGTAATAATTATAATAATAATAAAGTCTTTATTTCAAGAGGGTAACACAATTAGTGTAGTAACTAATCTCCCATGCGGCCCTCATTATAATAATAATAAAGACTTTATTCAACTAGGGAACACATTTGGTATCAAAAACCAAATCTTCGACGAGGCCCTCAACAAATATTTACAAAAACAAAATTTAATATACAAGCCTTGTTCTTGAGAATTAAGACTGAGAACGTGTTGGTGAATTCAAGGCCAGATGCCTATAAGTTCACCGCCGATATAGCGGTTACTTCGTGTCTGATCTAGACGGATCCTGTCCGCTCCCAGCTGGTTGTCAAGGGTTACAGTTCAAATAGTACTCAACGTGACCGCTGAAGGTCGAGTTCCACAACAAACCGTTAGTTACCAACGTGGGTGACACACATATGTCGTCTGCTCAAATTTGTCGTCTGGTCGATTGTGTAGTCTTCTCAAATATGTCGTCTGCGCAGTTACATGTATGTCGTCTTCTCAATAATGTTGCTTCAATATGTCGGTTTCTAAATAATCAATAATATCGTTTTCTAAAATATGTCGCCAGCCCTGCTCAAATTTGTCGTATTCTATAGTATGTAACCTTCCCACTTTCTCGTCTGCTTGTAAAGTCCCCCTCCCCTCTTTGTTCGTGAAACAACCGTCTTATTGCCAAACTGCTTATCTGGGATCCGGAAAGAGTCAGAATATTCTGATACGGATCCAACCTCTTAAGAGTACAGTTTCCGGTTTAACCATTTACTCGCCATTTGGCGCCTCTTTGTTGCAGATGACTATTGAACGCATTGTGGGAAATTGAGCATTTATTCATCATGAGCAAATGCTCCATTTTCCACAATGGTATCAAAGCCATTCCAAATTGCTTGTTTTTTTTCATTTCTCCCTATAGTAATTCATCCTATTCAACATAATGTCGGTGTGAATGAGTCTAAAATAACATACGGAACGTGATAGGAGTGGACCAAAGTGTAAACCAGTCTATTTCGCAGACTGGTTATCGCCTACATGTTATTTTATGATTCATGTGCAGGGATCGTTCCTTAAAAGTTTTGGTTTCAACTCATACCCCAAAACCGCGAAAATTGTCGCCTGTTCGAATCTCCCGTCTGCTTCAATTCAAAACTTCGTCCGATTCCGTTGGCGTTTTTCCTGAACTCAAACTGCTTGGATCCGGACCAGACGCCGAGTTGCTCGGCGTCTGATCCGGATCCAAACTGTTCGTGAAGAAAATGTCACAGTGACTATAAGTTATAATAACTATAGTCGTGAATAACTGGGACAATCCTTGAGGTTAAGAAACTCATTGACCACATTAAACCTTATCATTCCGCCAAAAGAAAATAGTCCCCTGAATTCTCGTCTGCCTGATCTCTTAACCTTCTTCGTTTCGTCTACAATTTGGTGAAATTGTTGTCCGAGTGTCACGCAGCTTGGATCCGGTTCAGACGCCGAGCTATTCGGCGTCTGATCCTGTCCAAGCTGGTTGATGACCTCCCTATGTTCGCGATTGGCGTGATAAGGCTTAAAATTTATGTTATCTGTTTGATCTTGGTATAGGTATTATACATGTGTAAATCATTTCGTAATCCGCTAATATTCCGCCTGTGAGTGTGAAGTCGTCTGCTGATTGTGTGGCGAGATAAGATTCAGATAAGATCAGACTCAAGACTCACCAATAAACCTTTAACCCCATATGCTATTTTTAGACTTAATCAGGAAAGAATCTGACGAGAAATGGTGAAAAATCTAGGCACAATGATAGAGCCATTTTTGAATTGGGCTGAAAATATATTTGTTGGAAATGGAGCATTTGCTCCATTACCCACAATGTGTTCAAATGCCGTCTGCTACGGAGGTGCAAAAAGGCGCTGTTGTGGAGTAAAGGGCTAAAAAACGCCATATCCTTTAAAAGACTGACAATTGTCGTCTGCAATATTTTCGTCTGCACTTTTTGTCGTCCGCTCATATCTATAAATATTTATTTAACTATATTTGGTTGAATAAGTACAATCTGAGTGTCAAACAGCTTGGAGCTTGATCAGACGCCGAGTTACTCGGCGTCTGATCAAGTACCAAGCTGTTTGAAAAGGTTACTACAATGACGTTTGTTTACGCTACAGTCTTCCAAAGGTTAGTTAACCATCTAAAGCGTTAGATACTGGACACTGTCAACCTGAATACATTGTTGTCAGCCAGATCAGACACAGAGTTACTCGGCGTCTGATCAAGTACCAAGCTGTTTGAAAAGGTTACTACAATGACGTTGTTTACGCTACAGTCTTCCAAAGGTTATTTAACCATCTAAAGCGTTAGTCAACCTGAATACATTGTTGTCAGCCAGATCAGACACCGAGTTACTCAGTGGCTGGTCCAGCCCGAAATTGTTTATAATTTATGGTAATAAAATCTTTCAAAATGTCCAAAAATGTCATTATCGATATTATTTGCAGTTCGTTTGCGTTACATTATTGTTGAATCGTGAAAACAATAGCGATACTCGCACTGTACAATGGTTGATACACCAAACAAACACACTGTTTTAAATTAAAGATTTGTTTAATGAAGATATGTCTTTATAAGCCCGGGCTAGACTGCACGTGGTTATTAGGGCAACTTTCAAAGTAGAAATATGTTAACCCTTTCACCGCCATAGGCAACTCGTACCAACATTGCAAAAAAGTCAAGTCCCAGATCAGACGCCGCCGTAGAAGGCGATGTCCGATCAGGGACTTCCCTTTTTGCAACAAATTTAATCCGGATTATAAGGGTCTCGGAACAGCCATGTCTTATGATAATTTCAGTTATTTATTTAAAATATTTGATCCCAAATCGGTTACAACCGACACTTTTAAATTTGGTGGCGAAAGGGTTAAGCATGCGAGGAGAAAGCCATGCTTGATGTCATGACAACAGCGAAGACCTCGACCAGCGACTATGTTTTCAGAGCTGAACTCATCAAGATTTATATTCTACATAAAAATAGTATCGACCTGACGAGTGACAAAATAGTGTAGACCACGTCGGAGACCTTCACGGCGTTCACTAAGCTTCTCAAGCTGAGATCTTGCTTAATCTCAAAACTTCATCTTTGAAATTATCCCTTAATTTTATTACAACTACCGCCCTTAAAATTCGACTGTCTGTGTAAAATGGAATCTTTCACTGGCAGTCAAAATTTCAGTGTGGTCTATATCTTGAGATTGAAACATTCAGTCTGCACATGATCTCATTTCGAGACGTTGAGTGATCGACAGTCTGACGTCTGGTCTTTGTCTTTACTGTTAGCAATGTCTGAAAGTCAAATTCTCTCCTGCCATTGTCAATTTCTTCAAATCTAAAACATTTTGCATAATAAATAAGACAATTTTGGCGCATGTCTTTCCGTCATCTTACGCCTGTTCACGCTGCCACAATTGTCGTCTGCTCAACTCTCGTCTGCAGCAATTTTAATAACCATTTCCGATTTACTTCAAATTTGGTAAAACTCTAGCCTGGATGTCAAACAGCTTGGAGCCGGGGTAGACGCCGAGTTTCTCGACGTCTGACCAGGATCCAAGTTGTTTGCAAGACAACCAGCACGGCCTATAGTTGCAATTAGCATCACAATGATTAATTGCGTCCTGCATGCCATATCGCACGCAATATGATAATGGCTACTCTCTCTTTGCCTCTATTCAGGGTACTAGTAAAAATAACAACTAGTCACATGTGATACCATTATGGTTTTGGCACGGTCAGCGAAATGCAATATCAAATGGTGTTTATAAATAAATCAAAACATCAGTCATATACGTAACCGACTTTGGGTTTTACATTTCACCTTGCTTAAGCACACAGCTCCACAACCTGTTTTTAGACTTTTCACAAGGATAGAATCTGATTAAAATATGAAAATCAAGGCAAAAGAAAAATGCCATTTTTTATATTATTGAAATCATTGTAGGAAATGGAGCATTTGCTTGTTTATATCATTTCGTTTTTTAGTCATCAGTTGCACGGGTGCTGAAAGGCGCTTTTGGTTGAAAGGGTAAGAACAATCTTATCGGTTAATATGCAGTCGAGAAAACTCAAGGCCTCAACCTCTACTTTACTGCTGGCTCAATAGGATCGAGCCACTGACCCCATTTTATGCCAGGCGTAATGCTCGATAGCATTCATGGGCATTGACCGAGGGGCAAGTGTTTGACAGTCAATGAACATAACCACTAGGCCTTGGAACAAAGTTGTTAGACAAAAGTTCGTGATTATATCATTTAAAAGGGTCTACACAGTTTGCGCCAGCATCAACACTGTTCTAAGTTAACCCGTTAACTGCCCTACCCCGAGTGTAGTAACATATGCAAACAGATTGGATCCGAATGAGACGCCGAGTAATACGATGGTTTTACCAAAGGTCGAGTGATTATTTTACGTCTAAAGCGGAAGTAGAAAAAATATTGCGCATGTGCATAACCTGCCTGGCAGTGGAGAGGTTAAATAAGACATTTCTGACAAATTTCTAACCCCTTTGGCGCCAATTCTAAAATTGTCAGTTGTGACTAGTTTAAAAATAAAATATTTTAACGAAATTAATCACAGATACGATTAAATAAACTTTGTCTGGTTCGAAACTGTTTAGGCGGAATAATATTTGTTGCAAACGACTGAAGTCCTTGATTAGACGATGCTCTTTTAAACGGCACATTTAAGCGACTACGGTGGCAAAAGGGTTAAACATTTATGAAAAAAGATTTAACCCTTTTACTCCACAGAGTTTTAGCGCTTCTGCAGCAGATGCCTATTTACCATTATGGGACAATGCTTAACAGAACCTTGCGTTTAAAATGACCATGCATTATAATCGTCTTGTCAACACAGGAATTAACCCATTACCTCATAGAAACGCATTTTCACGCCTATATAGTACATGCTCTTTGATGTGTCTAAAAATAGCATGTCATCGTAGTGCTGATAATTTCCGATGCTTCATAGTCAAATTGCCATGTGAGTAATTTTCTCCCTTGGACCTATTTTTTGATGACCATTTTCTCCATATATACGCATTATGACGTCTATGTAGCAGACTACTATTGAACACATTGTGGAAAATGGAGCATTTGCTCATCATGAGCAAAAATGCTCTATCTTTCACAATGTTTTAAAATCCATTCAGCATTGGCGTTTTCCTTTCTCCTAGATAATCTTCAAATTCATCAAAAACTTTCATTGTGATTGAGTCTAAAATAACTTATGACGTAAAAGATTAAGAAATACCTTTTGACGCCAAACTGTAAATGCTCGGCTTTGATAAGTTTATCATAAAATATTTTAACGAAACAAATCACAGAAACGATTATATAAACTATTCCGAGAATGTTTACATGGGAATACAAATTGTTGCAAAATAGAACTGTTCCAGATCATATGCCCCATTTTAAAGGCGGCGTCTAGTCTGGGTCTGCACTATTTTCAACGGCGCATTTAGGCGACTACGGCGGTTAAATCGTGTATTTGAAAACGTCTGCAGACGGACGATTTTGGTAAAAAAAACAGGTTTTTTTTTTAAAACAGAGTGACAATAGCATATACAAGTTAATTTAAAATGACATGACAGGTGTGAACGCGGTATAATGTTGGTCAGGAAAAATGAAATATTAATCTTAACTTGTAGCAAAATCACTGTTCAAAAGCTTCATAAGCAGATTATCTCTAACGATTCGGTTTCATTAATTATTTCAGCCAAAGAGGATAAGGCCGCCATAACAAATAGTGCAGTCCTATATCAGATACCGCATTGTAAAGGCGGCGACTAATCAGGGACTTCACTGTTTGTCAAAGGCCGTAGCCAAGTTTGGCAATTTCCACCGAAAGGGTTAGCCCTTTACTCCACGCTTGCGCCTTTTGGCGTCTCTGTAGCAGACGACTTCTGATTGTGAGATTGTGGGAAATCAAGCATTTACTCGTTATTAGCAAATGCTATCTTTCCTATAATGTGTTATATGAATATATGAATACGACAATTTTGACTCAGAAATGAAAAAGTACACTGGCTATTGCGTGATTGATGAAACGTGTTACAAGCTACAAATGTATGCACATGTAAGAAAAATACCCTTTCTTTTTGATATAGCTTCAGCTTTTACATATTGTCTCCTAAATGCTTTGAAATTAACATTCTTGTGGGGGACATAGGAGTTTCCAATTTGTACGGTACGATGAACCTTAAAGCCACTAAACGAAAATCCAAACATAGAGGTGGTAATTTAATGTAGATCAAAAGTGATACAGGAAGTTCCCACAGGAGCGTTCTTCATTACTTTTGACCTGCTTTAAGCCTGTCTATAAGATTTTCAATATGGACTACTTTTAAGTGTCCGCATTAGAGGTGTTTTCATGTATAATTTATCAAATGTGTATTAAGCTGTGTGCTAACTGATGCATTAAGTAAATAAACTCGTTCACATGTATGTACTATATGATATGTTTTGAGATGTGAGTCATGTCAGCTATTTGCTGATACTGGTTTCGTGAACAACAGTGAAACCTGTCTAATACAGCCTCTCAATGAAGATCCAAACGTAGATCTGGTAGTTTAATGTAGATCAAAAGTGATGCAGGAAGGTCCTACAGGAGCGTTCTTCATTACTTTTGACCTGCTTTAAGCCTGTCTAAGGGTTTCAATATGTACTATTTTTAAGTGTCCACATTAGAGGTGTTTGACTGTAGAATTTATCAAAGGTGTATCAAGTTGTGTGCTAACTGATGCATTAAGTAATTAAAATTGATAATCTTATAAATGTGTTTATCTTTTTAATGATATTTCTGATTTTGACCATAATAAATTGGGATTGTCCTGTGGGGCAATTGTCCTAAGGGGTGATTGTCCCGAGGGGTAATTGTCCAAGGGGCAATTGTCACAAGGGGGATTGTCCCGAGGGGTATTTGTCCAAGGGGCAATTGTCCTAAGGGGGATTGCCCTGAGGGGGGGATTGTTCCGAGGGGTAATTGTCCAAGGGGCAATTATCCTAAGGGGTTAGTGTCCCGAGGGGTAATTGTCCTAAGGGGGACTGTCCTGAGGGGGAATTGTCCTACACCCTACTTGAAGTCAATGACTAAATTGTCAAGTAATGAAAGTCTTAAAGCTCCGGCACACAGGTCTATCAAAACACTGACCTATACAGACATCTTGAAGCCACATACCGCAACAATCCTAGGTTTTCTGCTTGCATGGCATGTGCGAATAAGCTAGACCCATATCAGACTATTTCTGATGGAACAGTCTATTAAGAGACTGCATAATTTGCGCGTATATTGTACTGTTTTGAATGCACTTTTATATAGCTAAATAAATGTTTTTGAAATACGATTATAGTTATTCCTCTGGATGTCCAAATACTTAGAGACATTGCGATAATACACCAGCTCATAATCTTATCCAGATCCAAGCCGTTTGATACTCTAAACGTACGCTTAGATATATCTAATAAATTAAACTAAACTTAAATGTAAGATGTGTTGATTCTTTCTCTTGTTATTGTTGGGTCAACATAAAATCACTATTTGCGCAATGCTACATGCAGTCAATCCTTACTTCCATAGGCTATTTAAGACTCATTCACAATGAAAGTACCTACATAATGAATAGGATGATTATCTAAACTAAAGAACGACGCAACTTAAATGGTTTTGAAAACATTGTGGAAAATTGAGCATTTGCTCATCATGAGCAAATGCTCAATTTACCAAATTGTTTTCAATATGCATCTGTTACCGAGGCCTCATAATGCGCATCTATTGAATAAAGGGTTGATGAGAAGCTGTGACCCGGATCAAAGAGTTCCAACATTTACATTCTGATCTGGTTTAACACTGTTTGCAGGACCATCTAGAGTCTCCACTAGTTAGGTTGAGGTTGAAGTTGCTGGAACTTTTTTTAAAGATGTATCCTATAATAAGTTTTTATACGGAGAATTGTACCAAATTCTGTTTATGCATTCTCCAAGATTTATGAAGCAATACACAGGGTTGAAAAGAATAGGTAGGCATTGCCGTTTCTGATTTATGACTATAACAGTATCGCTCTATCGCATCTGAAAACGGTCTGAAAATGATATGCATGTACATGTGTATCCAACTCAGAAAACACTGTCACGTTTAACATTCATCATTGGGGTTATTCTCGTGCTTACGCTTGAAAACTTGATTTGGCTAACGCTTTGATCGTTTCTATAATATGAAAAAAGCCTGTGGTATGCCTTTTGCAAGCTGACATGGTCGAAGTGGGGATAAACTATCAAATTGCGTGTTGTTGGCGTGGAAAGAGTAGGAGCGGACTATAACTGCCCAGTAAGTTGCGCAGAAACTCCCGAATACGTCTTTAATCGTAAGATTTACCCCATGTTCGAGATAAATGAATTGAAGGTAATTCAACATAATAATTATCCCAGAGTTCGACTCCCAACCCAAAACCAATGTACGCGTTTGTTTCAGATTTCAGTTTAAATAACCCTTTCCTCCACAGACGCGCATTAAGAGTCTCTGAAAGTTATGGATATTGAAAAAAAAATATGTAGGAAACCATTTGCTTATCCATTTCCTACAATGAGTTCAATACAATTCAAAATTGGCATTTTTTTTGTTACCAAGATTTTCATATTTTTCATCAGATTATTCCTTGTGGACGAGTCTAAAATAATTTGTGGAGGAAATGGTTAAAGCACGACTCCGACTTAACCTATGTTCGACACAATGAGTAAACGCGTCGTGTAACTAGACATAACCTACGCGTATGTTTTAACCCTTTCACCGCCGTAGCCGCCTTAATGCGCCTTTGCAAATAGTGCAGTCCCAGATCGGACGCCGCCTTAACCAGCAGCGTCTGATCTGGAACTTCACTGTTTGCAACCAATATTATTCCCATGCAAACAGTTTCGGAAAAAGCCAAAGTTTTTAATCGTCTGTTATGTATTTCGTTAAAATATCCTATCTTAAACTAGTCACAACAGACAAATATAATTTTGGCGCCAAACGGGCTCACCAATTAACCCTTATCACGCCGATCGCGACCATGATGATATCGTCAACCAGCTTGGACCCGGATCAGACGCCGAGTAACTCTGCGTCCGATCCGGATTCCAGCTGTTTGACACTCCGACAACTTTTTTAATAAATATCAAGAGAATCGAACAAGGGGTAAAGATGAAGCAGACGAGAATCGAGCGGACCATTTGTTTTGGCGGCAGGATAAGGATTAACTCTGTAAGCGTCGATATCGGAATAAAGCACCATGGTAGCGACACGTGTAGCTCAAGATCAGACGCCGGCTTTAAATGCGTCGTTTGATCTCGATCTTTACTGTTAACCCCTCATTGCCAGGCAGGTTGTGCACTCGCGTACTATTTGTTCTACTTCCGCTTTAGACTGAACACACTCCCTCGACCTTTGCAAAAAACCATTGGCCGAGTGTGAAACAGCTTAGAACCAAATGAGACGCCGAGTTACTGGGTGTCTCATTCGGATCTGAGCTGTTTTCATATGTTACTACACTCGGGGTAGGGCAGTGAACGGGTTAAACAAACCCAATTGCAGTAATGTATCGTTATTCCGGAAGCCTCGCTATCAGGTTGCCTATTTCATTTGCAAATAGTGTAGACCAAGTTCAGAGCAATTTAACCCTTCGCCTGCTGTTCGCGACTAAGGTGATTATTCAAACAGCTTGGATGCAGATCAGACGCCGAGTTACTCGGCGTCTGATCTGGATCCCAGCTGTTTGACACTCAAACAATAGGTTCACCAATTTTCAAGAAAATCGGAAGGTATTTAAAAATGAAGCAGACAACATTTTCAGCAGACGACAATTTTCGCAGCAGGCTAAGGGTTAAGTTATATGCGGGTTTCTGAAAACACTCACCGCTTAACGACAAACCGAATAGCAACGGTCGAAAGAGTCCCTCTGAAATAGTACAGAAGTGGAGGGCAAATGTATTCGTATTTCTCTCGTTTAAGTTTGCAAACACGAATTCGGTACATTATGGAGACACTATTTTAAGATTTGTTTTCTGAAAGGACACGGAAAGATGATTTTGACAACTTTATTCCTACACTTGATCACGCGGTGACCGCGTGATGACCCGTGGCGTACTCATGAACAGTGTCGTGGTATCTAACAAATCGAAGGCGTGTCGGTTTTAAAATCGAAATGATGTTTGGATTTGACATGAACCAAGTTCTGAAGTTAAAACAATTATTTCCTGTCAGATAAGAACAGAAAAATAGTGTTGAAATAATTGTTCTGATGCTCTAAAGTTAGAACTTAACGTGCATTGTTTTTAGCCGCAACTTATAATGATTGTGTTTGTATTTTTTGCGGCGCAACAGTTGGAAACGAGTCTACGTTTTCCTTTCGATATCAAGTTTAGGTTTATTAAGTTAGGCATCCTCAATTGTTTCATACATGTAGTAGCCCGGTTAGCTCCGTTGGCTAAGTGTCTTGACATTGTATTGGCATTTTGGTAGAAGTAACGTTCTGGCGTGGGTTTGCATCCCACAAGACCCACGATTTGTTTTCAATACCTACATCATAGTGTTTTAGCAATAAATGACTATAGTAGATATATGTTCATATTATTGATATCAATATGAGTAATTCACACACACGATGGCCATGCACTCTGCATTCTCAATTCTTCATAACGCAGATTTAAATTGTTGAAAAGGTAAATAATCTGAGAAAGATTGGTACCTCGGGAAGCCATTTTTTAACAAGTTTGACTTAACATTCTCATCATTTTGCATCTGTAGTTT
>JAULCE010274626.1:0-10839 GCA_032359355.1 Macoma nasuta | reverse complement strand
GGCAATTGTTTGACGATGCGATAAATATTGTGTGTACTACATGTTAATGGACGATTCCTCTTCTTTCCTAAAACATATAGCTCGCTCCTCCCCCTATTGTTGTATCACGATTTTCTTTTCATACCGAGATCAAGTGCTCCGAAACATTCTTACAAGCAAACACCATGATTGTGCTTTTTTGTTTAAAATAGGTCAATCATTTACCATGTGGTTTCAAACGGCCACAGTTTGATAAAACGTATTTTATAAACAAACGTGATTGACACGTTTGGAACTGTCCATTACCTCGGTATACTTTCGCAAAACATTAGAAACAATTTTGTCGATATTGATTCGCCTAGCCCGTAACTGGACGTTCATTAGATAATCATCTGTTTGAAACATCGATTATTATAGAACTAACTCCATTTCAAGCGAACCAAATTTAAGAATATGAATATGTTAAAGTAATTACAACCAAATTCAATAACTCTGCAGACGACATTATATCCTTACAACAATACACACAAACAACTGGTCGATATCGATAAGGTCCGTCATAAATAAACAAATATAATACCTTATTTATTGACTTCTACGGAACCATGATATTTTGGTGCTTTCAATACAACACTGATATCCATAATATAATAAAACATATTCATCGAATAGAGTTAAGTGTCCCTTTTATCTCTATGTGTGGTTTCATCGTTATGATATAATAACATGGTGTCAACTAAACGATTCTGTGAAGTTTCTTTTTTGCTACTTTGATAATGTTTATCGTCGGTCTCGTTCTTAAACGGCTAAACTCTTTCGCCGCCAAATGTAAAACTGTCGTCTGCGACACGTATCAAATAAAATATTTTTACGAAAAGGAAAACACATAAATATAGAAATTAATTTACACTTTCCGATACTTCTATACTAAAACTTATTTATATAACAAAGAGTGAAGTACCTGATCAGACGCCGTCTTGGAAAGGCGGCGGCTGATCTGAGACTGCACATTTTGCAATGACACATATAGTCGACTACAGCGCCGAAAGAGATAATTGTCATTTTGGCAAATATGACACTTACGTCATTTTAGAACGAGAACGAGATATATTTCTATTTCGCCACATGCATCTGGCGCTTAAGCTTTCGATTACGTTTTTCCAGATGGATACGTTGCATACCTGTCAATTGCTAAATATGTAAAAAAAAAATAGCATTTGCTCCGATACAGCTGCTACAGATACGTCACATTGTATATCTGTGGAGTAAAGTGTTTAACTAAATACCACATAACGATGTAACGGCATAAATCAACTCATCACGTTAATGTACAGCTTTCACGGAATATTTGTACTCGCCGCAAAGTAACACGTAATAACACTTCAAATAAACCGTGGTGAAGATGAATGACTTTTTAAATGGCTGAAGAACACACACCATTAAAGAGGGTAAAATGTATATGCTTTTTGACAGCAACTATGGAAAAGTAACCAATAATCGCCAAAAGTTGTAATGAACGCCTCTTATGAAGTTGCCTAACACTGCATAAAGCTCGAGCGAATAATATTTGGGTGCATTATCTGTTGAATATAAGTACTTCATTGCACAGAAATATCACTGTTGAATAAATCCATACAACATTTAAAAGTATATGACACCTTATTATTAAATGACAGGAACTATGGCGAATACGTGGTGAACAAAACTTGAAGGATAAAAAACGTTCAATTAAAAAGTTTATTTTCGCGTTGCTAGCATTCTAGCTCAGAGATTGTTCTCATCGTTTTCGAGAAGTAAATGTTTACACATTTTGCATGGAAATAAAACAATGCTATTTTTTTTGTGAACAACCCGCATTAAGTGCAAGTATGAACTCTTAGATAATACCAATATTGATACGCCATCTCAAAACTATCAAATAGTATAAACGTTCTTATCCCATTTGAGAAAATTAACTGTTGCATTATCAAATAATTGTCTTTGAATGTTCACCAAAATTGCTAAACGTTTTTAAATAGGTCTAGCTTGTACGGTTCACGCTCCTCTCACCTATCCGGAAATGATATTTCCAATTAACATGCACTTCAATTTCCCAATTACCATCGGGATTTATCTCGTGCAAACGCTTAAAAAATGATAATTTCTAGATATAATGTTTTGACTCTTTCTTTGATAAAAAAATACCTTATTTATGCCTTTAACACTTTGACAAGGTAGACACAGCGATAAGCTAAACAATCCGTGTAATGTTTTGAACGGTCTATACTTGCGCAGTAAGGGTAAGTCAAGGATAGTGTTTCGAAATATCAACAACTGGTGATAGGGCAAGCAATCACAATCTCCAAAACAACGTATGCTTTTAAGATGCGAGCGTGTGGCATTCATTTATTAAAAAAGGGTATATTTCTAGACTGTAAACTCTTACAATATGAGTTTAATCCAGATCCCCTAGTTGCTCGATTTTGATTACTGCAAACATTGTAGACTGCTTAGACACCACGTCACCGCGGCGGCTGGTCTTGTTCCATACCATTTGCAATTCCTTTGTTGGATGTATTCCTAGTAACATTTTGATTCTTAAATGTCACAATGACTAGTATATTATTTCTATTGCAAACCCCTGAAACAAATTATAAGTCAAAGTCAATGTTCAAAGCGTGTTAAGCACGGTCATATCGGAAAATAACTGCACGAGTTTTAAGTATCGCCTTTAATTAATCAGTCTTTTGTTTGATGAAATACAACTCAATCAGCCTTCAAATTTTATAACCTTTCCAAACACATAACCGGTGCGCTTGACCTAGAACGAAGTCAGTGCAAGCTACACGTGTATTCCTGAATAATATTGTTCTCGACAAATATGTGATGGACTTGTCTTAAATAACTCTGAATGAACTCGGTACATTGAAAAACAAAAGTACTTTATTTGAAGAATTACCAGTGCTATCATGTAAGCTATACTTTTACAAACTAATTTTATACAAACCTATATGTGCCGACTTGGTCAATCAGGTGATTTTAAAACCAATATTTATAACAAATTGATTACTGTATCATTATATTTTTACACCAGTAGACAAACTACTATAATTTAGTGCAATGAAGAACTTGAACACATTCTTTAGCGACCCATTACCTAAAATGGACTTAACATTGATTTCAATACATAATATAGAATCCTGGTCTCGGCAGATATACTAACTTGCGTACGACATTTAGAAAGTCTTCGGTAACTTTCACATTATGCAATTCAGCTTGAATCACATCCTACATTTCAATAAGCACATCTAGTTCCAGCAGTTTCAAAAAAGTAATAGGTGTCAATGCGTGACATGATGTGTCATTTATAGTAGACTTCAAACAAAAATCATATCGTCTGATTATTACACTCATTTGTTGGGAGTTACAGTCGAATAACTATTACATTTACGACCATTGATATGTTAGCTGCAATGTCGACATGACCTACACTGTTTGCAATCCACATATCACTATTTTCACAATTTAAGTCATGCTCGTTAAATTTGCAATCAGCTTGGATCAAGTTCAGACGCTGGGTTTCTCATAGCGGGGCAACATTTAAAGTTAAAGGTCACGCAGTGGTTCTCGTTAATAGATTCCTTTTTAACAATTTAAAACGTTCCGATTAGCCTTCTATTCTTAACGACTCAATAAGATAACTAATACGTTGCTGTATTCAATAAAGTTCGGGCAACACATTTGGGTAAGACATGTGCTTTCCACCGGATCTCAGTATTCTATAAAATGAAACATTATATGTTTATAACTCACCTACAATTACCCGAAATAAACGTTTACATGCTCTATTTCTACCCCTTCTGCTACCTAATTTTATACTGTTAGAATCCAACTCCATCGAACATTTCCACCAACCAAAACTCATCATTTGTACTGCATGATCAGTCATAGTATACTTCATTTACGTTTTTTCTCGTATACTGAAGTAAAAACAATAAGAACGTGTTTGCGTTTATTGTACATGTAGAAGTACACATGCATTTATCTTTTTATTGAATATGTATGCAGATTTAAACTGTTTGTTTGCATCGCGATGCTAGAAATTGCTGTCGAATTGTACATACACATCTTCACCCAATTCTTATGTCTGTCACAGGTCTGTGTATGTCCTCTTTGTGTGTTTGTGTCATATATGCGTAACTGATTTCTAGGCTTTTTTCCGTGTAATTGCCATGACATTCTAACCAGAATAACCATTGTTTTATATATACGCCGATATCTTGTTCCACATCACTAAATTTTTACGGTGTAAAATATTATTATTTGCATTGGGTTCTACGTTAAGAGTTGTGCTTTTGTTGTTTATCATGATATATTAGTATGTTTTGTTTTATTTTCAATTTGAAACCTATAACATGAACAATACAGATAACAACTTTATTGCTACATTATCATAACAAGTTTTAGAACAAAAGCATATAATGATTTGATAATTCCTACGCCGACATCGGGGAAACACTACAATGTGGACTAATGCACGTGTAATATCATGACGTCATACGGTTTGGTTTAACCTCATTAGTAACTGTTGAGTTCTGTGTTAATCTGTAAGAAACATGCCCTGCTAGTTTTCGTTTTTTACTTTAAGACACATAACTAGCACATCATTGGATACACATTGACTGTTGTCGCAAATGTTGGATATATTCCAATACAAGTCGAATGTTATTTTATACTTTTTCCAGTATTGATATTATCAGTTTTTTATTTGAAATCGACAATATACATTTTAGCAAGAGAAAGTTAAATATAAGACCTGTTGTTAGAATAATTTGGAGCCCCAAGGAATATGTATGATGAATTACAGTCCTATATTTCAGTTGAGTAGCCAGACACTTGGAAATATAAAGTCGCTATATTTGCATTTAAACACACTATGTCATATGAAATTATTATCACATCAACCATCGATGCTGACGGTGAACAATAAACATTTCAAGACTAAAGGGAACTGATTATTTTAAAGGGTATTTCACTGTGGTAAAATGAGAATTGACCTCCTACGAGCAAATGCCGACATTTCCGACATTTTGTTAAAAAGTCATTTGCTGAAGACGCCAACATGTGCTTTTATCTGTAATAAATGGCTAAGTACGAGTTTTTATTCCGTTCAATGAACTAGTATTATTTCAATTTGAAATTGATCAGGTGTTATTCAGACAATGCCAATAGTGGACAATTAGTAGTTCCTTTGACGTGGTGCCGACTGGTCTTGATCTACATTGATCGCGTTGTATGCGGTGCTCAATTAATATTCCTGCAAATGTTCTTTCTAGCATCACTTAGATATAGTTCACGCTATGCAACAAATAATTGCATCTTCATCTCTTCTTTCTCAGTTGCATCTCTTTTAATTGTACTTTTTATAGCGTACATTTAATGAATATGTGATACGCTTGAATAAAATGCTTTAGAGATGAAATCAATTATCGGTTCATATTACAGTTAAGATCGGTTTGGGATACATTACGCGTATTATTAAATCAGCATGATGCATGATGGAAGCAAATCGGTGATTATTTTGTAAAATTTAGGGATCAGGCCAACGTGTCGATTACCTTGTCGGCTCTTCAGTTTCAAAACATGTTGCAGCTTCGATTGTATGTTCAAACTATTATGAAACGAACCACTGTACATTAAAAATTACCAAAAACGACACTATTGTCTTCGACTATATGCTCCGCGTGTTTAAAGTTAAAAAACAGTGGTATTTCTGGTGTTTCGCTACATCTTTAAACATGAACACTTTTCAGTCTGCAACAAAATTTAGCGGTTACGTTCTACGTATCCGTTTAATCCATAGATACACCTTTCCGACACATCTGTACAATATGTCAATAGTACTGTTGGAAATGTCAACAAATAGCGAAATGGAGTAAAGGGTTGATAAAAAGACACGACATGTTATGATATTGAGTGAGTTCTATCAAAATGAAACTGAAAGGTAAGGTAAATTAGACTAGGAAGGATATGCCTAACATTATTCGATTGTTTTTTGCGTATCAAAACACACCTTGCATATATACTGTATTAAAAAATTATAGTGTAACATTATGCGAAATTAATGAGAGACGTAATTGAAGAGAGTATTTTGCATTTTACCTAAAATGTCATTAGATGCCTACGCAGATTAAACGAAGTAATATTTTGCCAATCACTCATACATCTTATCCAATCCGTGGCCGAGATGTGGATTGCAATATCTTGGCCCCTAACTGCTTCGGGTTGAATCTTCCCCAGTGGTTAAAGTCTTTATGCGAGAAAGCCTTTCGTTAGGATTGCGGTTGGTCAGTGGTTCTTCCCAGTGGTCCGTCTTTGCAACTCAGACGGGTTTCTAATATCACTCTCCACTTGTAATTAAACAGGTGTCGCGAAATGACTGAAATACTGTCGAAGCGAGGTAAACCCAACACAATTCAAATAAATTCGAAAACAGTGTTTGAAACATTTGTTTCAATTCTTTCCGAAATTAAGACATCTACATGGAACTCAGTTAGACCAATTTCGAACTCAATAACAATGACTAGGTTGAGTAATATGTTCGTTATATCTGTAAACATAAACTCGGAATAAAACGTTCGTATCGCATGTATTTGTATTATTTAACACTAGTTCTCCATAAACTATTCTAGACTACTTTACAAAGAAACTATAGCATGATTCAAAAGATTGTCCAGGAAAGGGAAAATACTCCTTTTAAAATATTTGAAAACATAGTTGGAAATTGTGCAAAATAATCATGATTTCTGCTTAGAATATGTATCGGACAGAAACTTTAAAGCAACATTAATTTTCGCATAAAACACAAAACTATAATGACCATCTTATCCTCAAATTATTTAAAATGACTTGTAGTTATTTGAGTGAGGTTTACATAACGCATTTGATTATCATAGCACCAGTGATATTGCTTTGTTTTGCAACTTGTTTTCATACCAAATGAAGCGATTTTTTTTATTCTATTTGGACTTTATTTTGGAATCATTTTGAATGCGTTTGCTTCCTTCAAAACATACTTTACCTCACAGTCTTGACCGGATGTGGTTAATTTAGAGAACGTATTTACAATACAACCTACTCATTTAAATCCCATATATATCCAGAATATGAAAAATGCTTCATTCTTGAAATAAATTGACAAAAGAATGCAATAACATGACGTGGCCGCTGATCAGGGTCTGCACTGTTTGCAATTTAAGAGTACATCCAATTATACCTTTAAATGAATACAAATGGTAAATTTTATGACTAGATGCTGGAAAAAAAGCGCTGAAAAAGAGCTGAGTCAACGCTTTTTGTATATGTCCTAGTGCCCTTTTTTCCTGTGTATGGCCCATATGTACTTAATTGTTTGATAGAATAATGATAGCAGGAAAATCAACAATTATTTAATAGGAAAATATGCATGTGAGGTTGATTAACTCTGCCATGATTGCATGCTCAGTGTTGTATAAAAAATACCAAAACTCAGTGACATATTTATTCTAGATCAATATGTGACAAAGTAGCTCATCATCGCCTGTACTGTTTGCTACAAATCACAGTCAATAGCATTTGTCCCCCACCCCTCAAAAAATAAAGTTTTAACAAGCAGCTTGTTTTACCCTTTACCAAAATTTTTAATGTGCTGTTTTGTTTGTGCCTGTTTGTGGTAAAGTCAACATGTTCTCGTGACTTGCATATTCTCCATTAATTACAATATTTCTCTTTTCATTTTGCTTATTAATTCATCCTTGTAAGAGTTTAACCTTGTGGATACTATACAGTAATAAATTGAGTTAAAGGGTAAACATGATTGGCATCATGTTTACGAATTCCATAATGAATTTGCACTTAATGTTGGAAACAGTTTACTACGTTATAGCTCCATCTGTCAAAATTCACATGTCTGATCTAAATAATAGAACATCTCATGTTAGACTCAGCCGTCTAATCGTCTTCCTAAATCCATACGATCTTAATTTTACAAAATCGTAGTTGTTCATCGGCATTTCTACTAAATGCCCAATCTGCTAAATCCGCTTACCAATGCAAATACCTATATTTTGAATCGATATGGCAAGTTAATCTCAATTCGAACCATCGATCTTTTTAGTGCTTATGATGTATTCAACTAACTCACCTAGTTTTTCAAATATAAATTATGTCATTTTCGGTTCGTATAATTGTTACGGAATGCATGATTTTAGAAAAACACATCTAAATAAAATAACGAGTAAATGGGAGATAGATAATACCACTTTTGAATGTCCGTGACAAAATTGCAGGACGTTAGCATGTTTGTGTTACAGCTATCTACTCTATTAGTTACACTTTTCAAAATTATTGTTAAAAAAGAGCCGTCGAAAAGCACAAAGGGGATAAAAAATTAAATAGTACATTCAAAGAAAACTTTTAGTCAGTAACTACTGTCCTCTATCGCTTCTTAGTAATGTTGACAAGGTATTAGAGAGACTAATTTTCAAACAACTTTACAACTTCCTTTTAGACAACATCTTCCATTCATCATTCTAATCGGGCTTTATCCCGGGGGACTCAACACTCAACCAACCTTTATCTACAATGTTTTTTGTAAAGCATTTGACCAAGGTAAATATATAAAAGCTGGAATCTTGGACATCAATAAAACTTTCGAACGTATTTGTCATAGAGACCCAGCTTGCAAAATAAAAGGCATGATGTAAAATTGTCCTCTCTTGACTTTGTGTACTGAATATCTGTCAAAAAGAAGACAGCGAGGTAATTAGCGGCACTTAGTCAATCTGGTCACCTGTCAATACAGGCGTGACTAAAGGCTCGATATTGGGGATTTTAATGTCTTATAAAGATTAATGATATTGTGGTAGATATTCCATCAAACATACGTCTCTTTGCAGATGACACGAATCTATACTCAAATGTCTAGTATGCACAGGCTGCAGCAACTACTCAATATTCTGACAAAGATACAATTTTCGACTGGACAAACACATGACTTGATTCTTTTAATCAATCTAAAGCAGAATCTTTCATAATCTCCAGAAAACAAAATAGACCAAATCACGAACCTTTGTGTATGCTCGAACAAAAAATACCAAAAGCGGAATCTTGATGGTCACTGGAATTAACACATCGATTCTATTAACAAAAGGCCTGGAAAAAACTAAAAATAATGCGCAAACTCAATGTCTGTTTGGGCCGCGACTCTTTTGAAACAATTTAATTTAGTTTTGTTCGACATCTTCTCGAATACGCCGATGTTGTATCTTGTTTTCAAAAAGTAAAGAAATAAATTGACAAAATACAACAGACAGTCGCGAGAATAGTTACAGGTCTACTAAAATGTTTCAATAAATTATGTGTACACGGAAACCGGTTGGGATAGTTTAGCAACCATGAGGAATAACCACAAAGTAATACTGTTATATGAAATGATAACAATATGACCACAGCTTATTTTACTTCACTGTTACCTTCTTCAGAAAGCTCTGCTTCTAACTACTATCTTAGGAATGCAGACAACATCCTCTCTCTCGTACATATCTATATTTAAATTATTTCCTTCCTTCTGCTGACCGACTTCGGAATTCAATCCCTCTGAAGCTCGCAACTCAAGATCTGTACCTTCGCTTACATACACATTAAATTCAAATAAACGCAAACATCTACCATTGTATTGCTACGCGGGTAATCTCGTCGACCGGAAAGCGCGCACTCGCCTAAGAACAAGCTGTAGTTCTTTAAACCGATGTGCTAATCTTCGACTAAACTTCTCTTGTTTGGCTTTCGGACGACCAAAACCTTATCATATTTGAAGCAGTTTACAAAGCATATCATAACATCTAAAGTTCCCCATAACCCAGATGGCTTATTTGAGTCTGTATCGACCAGCATAGTGCATTTATGATAATTTTTATCATGCCTCCTTCACAATCCGAAAAGTGTTGATGTTTTTAGCTAATTAGAATGAATTTATAAAATGTCCAATATATAGTAAGACGACCTGATAATATCTATAAAATCTACCATGATTTATTTCACTGTTGTTAACGCTGTAAATGCTAAAGCAAGGAGAAGAACTATATAAGATCAGCTTCCGTTCTAATCCTTATTCACATGTGTTTGTATATAATATGTTTATGTAATTATATCTGAATAAAATATGTTTAAACTAAGCGTAAAAATGTTGCCAGCTTGATAAAAATGCGTCGCATCAATGGCCCTTCTATTTCATCTTAACCCCTTCACTGCCAGGAAGGTTTTGCACATGCGAAGATATTTTGTCTACTTCCGTTTAAGCCATAACACACCCCCTCGACCTTTGGTTAAACCTTTTGTCGAGTGTCAAACAGCTTGGATCAGAATGAGACGCCGAGTTTCTTGGCGTCTCATTCAGATCAAAGCTGTTCGCGTATGTAACTAAACTCGGGGTAGGGCAGTGAACAGGTTAAGCAAACACTTGCAAGTAATTTTAACACTCTGTGATACCGGTACGCATTTGTTGTCGAGAAAACATAATTGTATCAAGAGTATTAGATAATTATTTCAACAAATTAAATGTCATTGCGTAAATAGTTTATGAAAGTTCATTCTGATCAATATAATGGGAAATGCCTACACGTAAAAATAAATTAAAGAACCAGATATCTGAAGATGAGTTTGGTGTCAGACCATTGGTCATTGTATAGTATAATACTTCATCTTTTACTCCATCATGATATTCATGGTCTCATTCACAATACAAGTATCTGATGATTCGGAAGATAATGTTAACCCTTCGCCTGCTGCGAAAATTGTCGTCTGCTGAAAATGTCGTCTGCTTCATTTCTAAATATCGTCCGA
>JAULCE010274515.1:0-10839 GCA_032359355.1 Macoma nasuta | reverse complement strand
CGAATTCGGGCGAACTTTCATTCGAATATTCGAATATATTCGAATACTTTACCCGAATATTCGAATAGCAATTTGTGAATTCGATCCCATCCCTAGTTTTAACAAAAGGGAAACAATACTTTCCTGTCAAGATCCATTTATACACGTAATGTCAGATCATGAAAAATGCATTACTGTTCCTATGACCATAGGTATTCCGAAACAAAAGGTTTACACATTTCATTTAGACAGTGCTTATAGAACCCCTGACAGTGGTAGAACCCTTATCCCTTTCCTTCAGAAGCTATGTTAGACTAATTCACATAGAACGAATCTGATGAAATATATGAAATCTAAGCAAAGAAAACATCATTTGTAATTGACCTGAAAGCATTTTATTAAATGTAGCAATTGCTCCATGTCCTTAAATGTTTTCAAACACCGCCATTTACAAAGGCGCTTAAAGCCTCTCCTGTGTAGGTTGAGAATTATGGCCGTGTGTTGACACGTTTTTGAAAAAGCTGTTATAATGTATCAACTATTTGTACATTTTGTGTTGAAATATAGTGTTTCTAGTTACAAAGAGCACATATTTCATCGTTTTGCATGTATCTCCAATTGTTGTACATGCATTTACAATGCCAACCATTAATAGGTCCATTAACTTATCAATAACAAGGTTACTGAAAGCGGTGAAATATACTCGTAGGCATTTAGAAAAAAACTACATTTTAAACCATGTCAATAACATTGTGTATAACTCGGTGTTATTGAAATGTGTAAGATATGTAAAATTATGTCGGTAAATATCATAACTGCAGTGCAGACATTCGAGCAGAACTGTAAGCAAAGCACACACAGCCTCGCTTGCATGACCAATAATTTCATCAACTTGAGCTGCTGATATCCCAATTCTTACCACAAATGTTCTTTACACCACTTTAAAATTTCAATGCTCATCGAACCTGAACGATAACTTTTGTTGCCGTCTTGCAGTATACTGCAAAATGTTCGCAGTTATATTTGTTCTTTCTAAGATAAGCTCAGCCATAGATACAGCAGGTTCAATTTTTAAAATACAATTAAGCAAAGTAAAGCCTACAGGGTGTTCTCTACGTAGAATGATTTTATCAAAAATTTAATATAGAGTCGATACAACGCTTTTCCTTACAGTTTCAATGCAACGTCCTGCAAAATATATGAAATAATATAACATTTCTTGTCTTTTGTTTAAGATTTTAGGACATCAAACCGTTTGAAGACAAATCTGACGCAGAAAATCTAGACGTCTTATCTGGCTCAAAACTATTTTTCAGGTTTTACAGTGCTCAGAAACATCGCGTTAAATGGTGAAGCATAGTGTTACTCCCACTCATTGGACACCTGGTAATCTCGATAAGTGCCGGGATACTCGGTGATTTGTTTGTTTTCAAACTATTTAGAATAATAGGCACGTGTTCCATACCATGAAGATGGTTAATGCACACGTTTTAACCAGTTGAGGCGCAATTTGAGGCCTATGAAGCAGATATCTACTGAACACCTGAGCATTTGCTCGTAACGAGCAAGTGCTCCAATTCTTATAATAATTTCAAAACATATACAAACTAACAAATTCATTTGGCGCTTCCATTTCTGCATTTTTCCCTCGGATATTGTGACCGAGTCTTAAAAAAGCAATTCAGGTTATGGAGCAATGCAAACAAAGAAGACCAAGACAACCAACGGCCTATTTCGAAAGAAAGCATAAACAGGATCTAAAGTTGTGGTCCGTGAAAATCGTAAAAGTATTAAATTTGTCTTTTATCAGATCCCGTTCAGACGTTAAATTTGAAACTCGGCTAGGGATCCTTGTGCATAGAATAGGATCGTTAATCCGAACCGAAAGGGAGTTCTCGTTGCACCTATCCATATGCACCGATGCCCTTTCAACTGTTTCGTTAACCCTTGCCCTGCTGCATAACTATCGTCTGCTAATACTTTCGTGCGTTGTATCTCGATGCGCATCCGATTCCCGTGACTTTTGTAAGCTTGTATCGACCAAGTGTAAAACAGCGTGAATCCCGGGGCCGTGTTCACAAAGCGTCTTAGTAAAATCTTAAACCTAAGTGAAAATTTCAAATGCAGATTTCCAATTTATTTTCAATTATATTTCGATGAAACTTTGCATGCTTGTGAAAACATAGATTTTTCACAAGCACGCAAAGTTTAATTGAAGTATTTTTTGGATTTAAAATGATTTTAATAATCAATAGTCGGTTTTCTTCTAAAAGGACATCACTTATCTGTGTTTGTATCGTTATGATACAGATTATTTACAGCATGATTTGCACAAGTGTACATACATAATCAAATGTACCGAAAAAGATCAGACGGTTCAACGGAGCTAGAGAAAATTCACAGATAAACATACCTGCGTACAAGTTCGTACAGAAATCCACGAATTCAAAACATCAAAGCTGTTAATATGTAATGTATTTTGCATTGGTGTATAACCTCATTGGAACATAGAGCTTTATAGGCTTTGGTGGGTTTACCCGAATGAGTCAGACTCCTATAAATAGTTAGTTATTCCGTTTGTTCCTTTTTTAGAAACACGGGTTTACCACGGAAAATAATTACATTGATTTATCCATGTATTATCATTATTTACTCAAATATTACAGACATCTTGACTTTGATAAAAAGCCGCAAAACAGTGGTATAAACGCGAATCTTTAACGTTGCAAAGATAACGCAAACGAAATCCAAATAAACAGGTTGACGCAAGATCAGATGCCGAGTTATGCGGCGTCTGATCTGGCTCTAAACTGTTTGTACAGGTTGACAGTGTTCAATGTTTAACGGGTTAGATGTTAAAGAATAGCGTATATCACTCTGTGACTATTCAGGTTTCACATTGTTTAACATTCTAATAATTATTGCTTTTTAAAATGTTGCCCAATAACCACTTTTGATATGAAGCAGACGACAAGGTTTAGTAGCGTTAAACAGTCGTCTGCAACTAACTAGAGAGTCAGTATCTGAATGAAATAAAATATAAACGATCTTGTGAGAATATTAGATGTACTTGATATACATAGGGATTTATTGAACAATGTCGCAAACAAGCAGAATAATCCATTTCTTCGACAGTGGCCGATCCGCATTGGCAATTCTGTAGAGGGTATTTTAATTCTCTCAAGTTGCGAATTCTTTTCCGCCACCTGCTTTAAACCCTCGCCTGTTCTTTTTTTTTTAGAAACGTCATAACCGCTTACATTTTGACAGATTGACACTGCCCTGATCGTAACCAGACTCCGAAATATCGGCGTCCGATCTGGATTAAAGATGACTGTAACTGCATGATAAAACATTTGAAAAGTAGAAAATAGATCATGCAAGCTATGTCAAATACACCTAACAAGATCCACATCCAAAAGCTTACGTACACTATGGGAAGCACATACTAGAATAAATACCTTTTAAACAAATTACCAGAACGATATGTCAAAGATGGCAAGTAAGCAAAAAATAGCAGTCTACTTAACTGACAGTGAACTTGTAGGGAAGCAAAATAATAACTCCATCACACAAAAGTATGTAAGCTTGTACTTAAAGATACATGTAGCATATATAGCTGAAGGTCAACAACGAGCGTAAGGGTATATGGCGTCGTGAAAGGGTTATAATACTGAAACTAAACAAATAGACAATTTCCGGTTTCGCTCCGTCCGACTCGCTGCGGTACGAGTGCGGCTATATATTGCGTACAAACCAGTTTAAAACTCTCAGAAGCCTCATGATGCACATTATAAAGCGATCATTGGGGTTTTCAGAGTTTGAACAGGTCCATACACCACGAAAACGATCATGTCAACTCCTATGGACTTGGATTCGGTTCTGGTTTGGTATAGGAGTTAGGTTTAAAATTAGGATTAGTTAAAAATGTCACATTTTACTAAAACAACATAACTTCTTCGGATATCTTCACCAGTGATACAGTGTTTCCAATACCGAGAAGAAACTGTTTAGCACAAACTACATGGTGATTTTAAAAGCAACATGTAAAAAGCGTGTTCCAGTTAGACATAACCATTATTCATTCCGTATATTATAAAAGTGCGCAATTTATTGACTTGGGAAATCGAAAATTTATAAAAGGCGTGTAATTTAGAGGTTCCATTCGCATAATTATTCATGATAAAGAACTATTAATCAATGATGACTATTGAAATCACTGATGAATATTGAAAATATTGTAGGAAATGGAACAAATGCTCCATGTCCAAAAAATATTTCAATACATATCAACAATTGCATTTTACTTTTGCCTAGATTTTCGTTTATTTCGTCATAATTTGTCATTGTAGATTAACCCTTTACTCCACAGAAACACGTTTGTAACCCTATAGGCAGACGACAATTGAAAATATTGTGGGAAATGGAGCGTTTTCTCCTAACGAGCAAATGTTTTATTTCATTCGTTTTCAAAACAATTATATAAAACGATTTATTTAGCCTAGATATTCTTTTTTTTCCTACAGATAGTCTAGTACGTTATTTATATTATTAAACCGAGGAGTCTACGGCCATTCACAGTAAAATCAGCTCAAAACTATATTCCGTTTGAATCCAAAGATGTCCTCAGAATGATCAATTTTATAGCCATAATTTTGCTTGCATCTGGGGCCCAATCGACGATCATAGAATATAACACTGAGTTAAGGCTCCTTAGTTAACCTGTCGACCGATGATAAAACTGTCGTCTGTTTACACTGCCGTTTACTTTTTTTGTTTACATCGTACAAGTAACCTGATAAGTGAAATCAATGTCATAGTGTCAAATAAGTTGGGTCGGATTTACCCGAAGTCTTATATCGACCTTAGCTGTTTGAACAATTACCACAATCATGGAAAGCGGGCTGAGTGTTCAGACGTTCTCGCCAAAACTTAGGACAATAAGGAACACCAACTGTTATCTTATCTGTGAATCAAACATCTGTACAAACATCTTTGAACTATTTCGTATACAGACAATCTAAGCGTCTGATACGGTGCCAAGCTGTTCATATAATTATTTAACAGCTTCCTTACGTCTCTGGCGATGGATGCTGTCAAGTTTAACCCTTTTACCTCCATAGGCGAATCAAATCGACATTGCAAAAACTTAAGTTCCAGATCAGCCGCAACCTTAGAGGGCGGCCTCAGATCAAGGACTTCATTTTTGAATAATAAACCCTTATACTGCTGAATTTTCACCCGCTTTATTTTTTAACTTTGTTCGTTTCTCTTGAATCTTGAAATTTGGTGAACATTTTGTTCGAGTGTCACACAGCTCGGATCCGGATCAGACGCCAAGTAGCTCGGCGTCTCATCCGGTTCCAAGCTGGTTGACGATATCACTTTGATCGCGACCGGTGTGATAAGGATTATGATCTACTAGGTATGCATTGTTAATGTGTATGCATTAAAGGCATGTTTCCCCTCAAAAACACGATTTTGTTTTGCTTTTTGAAATACAAAAAATGGGCTGATTCGTTAATATCGAACCTAACAAAATGTCTCATGAAATTAAAATGGTAAAACAAGTTCAATTTATCAGTGATTAGATTGATTGAAGTAAACGATGTTTTGTTTATTATCTGCGGAGAAGTTCCCAGATGATTTTCGGTCGCTATCGGGCGCTTTCCGGACTGTAGCTCATTTACATAAGCATGCACACACAGGTTAACATACATTTCGGTACACCTCGGTGTAACAAAATATGTATTCCTTTCATTTTAAACGATACATTTCAATAATAATTAAAATAGAAGTAGTTAGCCGTGGTAGTCGAGGAGTTGTACCTTGTCAGAACTTTTAGCAGGAGCGGAGGTTCGAATCCCGCTCAAGATCTTTTTTTTTTTAAATTATATATGTTTTGTCTATGTACAAATGCAGCAGTCGTCGTTTGTTTTGGACGTATTTATCGTTAGATATATTAGATAAATTAAATTTAAAATAATCTATTCGCATGTGTTACTCGCTGGACTGGCGGCAATGTATTACTATAGTGATTTTGCGAGGGACTTTCTTTTTGCAATGTAGTTTTATTCTACTAACTTATTTTCATTTTTATTTGCATATTTTCAGAAACTTGTGACGTTGGATTCTGAGACAGACACTGATTCCTAAACTGACAATGTCAGTGCGGGAAAAGACATATTTTATTTTGACATGAAAAAAGAATACCAAATACCAAATATCTGGTATATCAAATATAAATTTGAACATGATACTTTATAGTAAAATCAGCTTGACCGGTGTTAAGTACAATAAACTATAATTGCAGTAATTCCCCGGCATGGCAGGAGACAGTAATTACGATAATTGTACATGGTACGTGTTTGAAACACTCTAACGTTAGAAATAAAGTGATGTAACTCCTATTCAGAACGATTGTGTTAAAAACAAACAATTCCAACGAAACATGGTTTTATTCAACGTATGCGCAAACGACTATGGAAGCCTTGGGAGGGCTTATTTGTATAATCACATACTAATTAAAAATCGATTTTTCAATATGATTCTCTTTTTGTTTCTAACAGATGCAGATATAAGACAAATTCAGATACACGGGATCCGTGTGCGATACCTTTGCTCTTTTTCGAATGGACTCTCTGATTCACTATAGTTCTCTGATTCACTATAGTTCACGGTGACAAGCATCGGTACACGTGAACTTAAAAAGAAACTGATTTTTATAACTTAACTATCAAAACTAAATACCAAATATTTTAAAAACTTAATGTTCAATGTTAAAACTTAGAACTTAAAACTTAAATGTTAACCCTTTCCTTTCCACTAGCTCCTTTTAGCGCCTCTGCAACTGATGCTTATTGTGCGATTTTTATTGGTTGATTGCCAAATTGTAAGCAATGCATATTTTCTTGGCTCGGGTTAGTAAAAGTTTGTTTGAGGGCTGCACACATCGTTCAACTGTTTTCAAAGGTCAAGGCCATGCGTAACGTAAAAAATACGTTAACGGGTTCACAGAAGGATGTTGTGTAACACAAATGTAATGGTGAACGTTTTTAATATTTCGTGTGCGACGAGATAAGAAATGGATGCTTAATTTATTGAAAATTGACGAAATATTGTCGGTTTGTTTATTTTCGATAAAAGACGTTGTTTTGCGAAATTTCTCTTGAAATCAAACTCTGTTTTCTTTGCCTGTTTAAGATCAGAGTGATAATATGACCAAATATTGTAATACAACCGTACATCAACGAATGAAAGCTTTTATTTGATATGCGATTTATTATGCTACCGTTGAAAAAAGCTTAGCTACAAGATTTTTCGTGATGTTTAGCTTGTGCGAACTGCTAATAAGAAGCGCGTGTCATCGTGATGTTAGCAACGTCATGGTAACGATTATTCCGAGTCTGTTTTGTCCCTAAACCAGCCCTTTTCACAATTTCTGAAACCAGCAACAAGAAATATCAAAAGTCGTTAAAAGGGCTGGTTTAAGGACAAAGAAGTCTCGGATTATGTAACGATATGGACAAAAACAACGCAATACAAGTTACAGGTCAGAATCAGAAAAGTATTCAAGTTTCCATGGATACTAAATAAGCACTTGTTTTTGATCATTTTTGACAGTACCATTTTAACCTGTTTGTCTGTGATTTATTCTGCATGTAGCAACGGTTGTTATAACCTGAAGCTTTAATCAATATCATACTCCTATAAATAACTGGAATTTCCGTATATTAGGTTATATTTATAGAAACCATCGGATAATAGCACTACTAACCATGATCATGCTAATAACAATTGTCGTCTGCTCAAACTCTCATATGCAGCATTTTTAAACCGTCTCCGATTTGCTTCAAATTTGATGAAGCTATTGTCTGGATTTCAAGCAGCTTTTTTCCGAGATACTCGGCGTCTAGGCCGGATCCGAGCCTTTTTGCAAAAAGGAATCAGCGCAATCCATAGGCGCGACTAACATGATAATGGTTAATGTATCTAAGCTATTTACAACATTAAAACAATCGTAAATAGTATGGATCCAGAAGAAACGCTGGATTTCTCTGTGTCTAACCTGATTCAAAATATCGCCTGTTCGTTTTTTTTCTGAACTTCAAAACCGTATAAACATTTGTGAAAATATTAACAGATTGACAAACAGTCCTGATCCTGAGCAGACGCATGCTCTGTTTTCAAGGTGTTTGTGATTTTCGATTTGTCGCGAACAGTAGGCTAAACTTCACCACTACGAAAATATGTAAGCTTGTACTTTAAGATAAATTAACTTCAAGTAAGGATATTTGTAAATCTACAACGAGCGCTTGTGAATACATGTATAAAGTCTTAAAAGGGTTATATTACTGAAATTAATTTAAATTGACACAATTTTTCGGGTTTGGTTGCAGTTAATTTTTGCGTACAGACCTGCGCATTTAGGCGTTTTTTTATAATTTTGAACCGGTTCATACGACATATCACCCGAGAACTGACATGTCGATTCGAATCAATTGCGATGCGGTTCCGGTTCGGTTCCGATTTCGGTATAAATAAAATAAGTTCCCGTACTGTAAGCCATGAAAGACACACTTTTACCTAAGATTATAAAAACCTGAGAATAATTCTGGCTCCGTTGTCACTACACTTCTCGAGCTGATTATTTGCTCAATCTCACATTTTCAAATGAATGAGATATTCAAGCGTGGCGTTTTTTGAGATTCAGCAAGAGAGCAATTCGAAAACTGTAGTAAAGTCAGATCTGAATTCTAAATAATTGTTCATCGTACGTTCTTATTTTAAGATATGTCCCATTTCATAATATCTTTGAAAACACCTATTTCTTTGGTAAGAAGTATCCAAATCAGTTTGGATAAATACTGTATTCATTACATTGGTTGGCATTATATACATATCTTGAGATGAGATCTTGCTCAATCCCAAAATATAAACATTGGATTCCTCATGTAATAGATTTACAAGTGCACTGAAATTGTGACTGCCAGAGAAAAAATGAATTTGTATGTGGCAGTCTATATGCCAGTGCAGTTGTAACACAATTTACGAAACTTTGGGTTTTTGCACGATCGAGACGTTTAACCCTTTCATTGCCATTAGTCAACATTGCAAAAGATATTTGGCGGCAAAAGGGTTAAAAAATTTAAGTAACTCAAAGACAAATCATACTTAGCATATGAAAATATGACAATTTCAAGCTAACGTAACGCAAACATATGCATATAATATGAAAAAAAGTCTGATATTTTTGAAGATATTTACGGTGAGTGTCAAACTATAGGGAGCCGAAAAAGACACCAAGTCAGTCGGCAGTTGCAAGATATTCCCATTCAGCATATACTGTGTATGAATTTGAAAAAAGTATATGGAGTTAAGCGTTTGTGATAAAAATTAATGGTCACTCAGCATCTACTCTGTGTACTTGGTGAAGAGTAAAATTCATGGTTTATAAAATTATTCAACAACGTTTGGAGCGTGTCGAAAACGTGTATGTGTTGAGTAATCCACCAGTCGTCAAAATTCTACCAAAACAAGGGATTTTGGACTAGATTCTGGCTCGTATTTTTCCAAGCGTTTTGAGGTGAGATTTTGCTCAATTTATTTTGTTTAACTTTAAATATCTCATTTAATTTTAATAAAATTGCACTGCAATGGTAATTGTGACTGCCAGTAAATGTTTCTTTTTTCTTTTCTGGCAGTCGACATTATAGTGCAGTGACAATAAATTGAATGAGAAATCCTAAGTTGATATTTTGAGATTAAGCAAAATTCCTTCTCGATAGGTTTAGTGATAGTCGGGTTAGTCTTGTAATGCTGAGAACTTGCTCACCCTCAGAATTACAACTTTGAATAAAATAAATGGCATTCGAATTCCACTGCACTAAAATGTTTGACTGCTTTTGATTTTTTGCAGTATAAAAATGTAGTGCAGTGACAAACACAATTAAGGTCGATCTATGAAGTTAAATTTTGAGATTGAGCATTATCTCAGCTTTAGGTGTATAGGTGTATAGTGAGCACGGTTTCAACTTAAAATTGCAGAAAAACGCGCACTTTCTGAGCGTAAGTGTTTATTTCAGATTGACCTTTGTCTATTTAACTGCTTCAATTGATATGAGTTTAGGTAGAGTTAAGACATTTTATGTGTAGTTTTATCTAAATGGTATTGCTGCACCATATGCCTTTATGTACAAACAGGCATGACATATATAGGAAGAAAATTCGCTGTTATTTGGCAATGGTATGGTTCAATCAAATGGCATTAAATAAAATGCCCATTTCAATAAATATTGAAATCATTTGTCTTTCTTTCCCAATACAAGCAGTCATAGCCCTTCAGCTGCTATATGGTAGATCACATGTAAGACATGAATGGATTGTATGTATATAAAAGATGTTATGTCGGTGGGATCGATTACTCGATTAAGTTGTTCTATAGTTTAATGAGAACGTAATGTAATAGAGGGGTACTCAATGGGTTGTGTCATTTTGGAAAATAGGAGAAATAGAGGTACATTGTAAACCTGACACCAAATCTGTCTTATATAACACAATTATGGTCCCCTATTTTATCAATGTTTTTCAAACAAATATGAATATATCTTTAAAATAAACCATGTCTGCAATGAGGAAAGTTATCAGAAATTGACAAAATCAGTTTGAACATTTTGAATTTTACTAGGTTATATAGGGACCTGTATTTGATGGTCTTGTACCTTTTAGACAAGCCAATATTTTGGCTGAACATCTAGTGTCCCTTTAAAATGGTTCAGGGTGGTTCAGAATGAATTCATGCAAATTGTTGTGCGTGATCAGGTCGGCGTTCATACATCGATGAATACCACACAAAAAGAA
>JAULCE010274404.1:0-10839 GCA_032359355.1 Macoma nasuta | reverse complement strand
TGTGATTATTCGGCTAAAATATTTTATTTGAAAATAGTCCCAACCGACAATTTTAAATCTGGCGCCGAAAGAGTTAAATACCCACAAACCGAATTTTAAAGTTTGCTTTAATATTACTTATTCCAACCTTAGATTATTAGACAGTCATATAAAAATAACAAAATGTCAAAAGTGCTGAAGTAGTTTCGGCACAAACGTTATATTCCTTTTTCGGATGTGCTATGTTTAACATTTCAGCTATTGCATATGGGTGTTTGTTTCGTTTGAAACAAACGTACTATGTATTTATTTATTTCAGTAACGTGGTTGTTTAAAACAAAAGCAATTAAGACGAAGTCCTGCGAAAGAAAGGAATTTTTTTCTGATTAAAAACAAATCATAATTCCGAAATGTAATAATACGGTTCACGAATCAGATTTTGCAGTTAGGCATGTAGAGTCGTCCATTCCAATAAACACATCGTCTCACTAATTTAACACAATCGTGATTAGTATTGAAGAAATCTTATAAAAAATGAGATAGTGAAGTGGGAATTGTGTCAGTTTAAATGCACTTTCGACGTCAGATCTTTTGGAGATTACTGAAGTGTTTTGTTCAAATCAGTGCTTAATATATCTGAACGCTATTCAACCATATAAGCCAAACAAATATAATCAAGTTTGATGATGTAAAGGCGCGTTTAAAATTTCGACTCACTATTTTCCTATCGATAATAATATTTGAATCATGCCGATTTAGCTAATGACCTACAGTGATGTGTGTGTTTTACAAATGAGTATCTTGGTAACTGTAGTTATACAAAGACTTAAAACTTCGGTAAATCCCTTTGTTACAGTCATATAATGTAACAGCACAGTGTTTAATCCTTTGCTCTGTAGCTACTCATTTTGACGCATATGTTTATCACTCTTATTAAAATATTTAAATGAAATACATTTGCTCACTTTTCTCAATGGTATAGAGGATCTTAATATAAGTGTTCATAGTATACGTAAAATCACTAAACGAGTTGGCTAAAACTAGACAAAACAAGGCCCTGCCGAGTTCCGCATCGTTTCGGACAACAAGTTCAGTACTTTTCAGTATTCTATTAAATAGAAAATAGATCATGCAAGCTATTTCACATACACCTTACAAGATTCCTAAAGGCTAACACATACCTATTAGTTAAAGAGGCAATGTCCGTGCAGAAGAGGTCCACACATAGAATTTCACAATAACGTAAATGTTCGCCTAATCGTTATAAACCGACCAACTCGTGACATTTTGACATATATTGGAATTAATTAATCGCTGCACATTTTTTATAAATGGCGATATAGGTTTTTGAAACAAAACAGTTGTAGGGATATCCCCTTAAACACCGACATGAAACTAACCCCAACTATATGTCAAAGATGGTAAGTGAGCTAAAATTAGCAGTCTACTACACTGACACTAATATCATACCGGTTTACATGATGCATATAACACGAGTGTTAGATTCTTTTTATTACCTTCACCGCTAAATTAGCTGTTTTTGTGTATTTGACCTATATTAGCTGACACCATAGCGGAAAGACAACAGTAGGTCAAGTAAACAAGTAGATATTTAGAGAAAAGATGTAAATAGAACGTTTTTCTTTAATTACTCATTAATTGCTCATAATGTTCTATTTGTAAGCAGATTCAGTAGACAAGTTTTGATGAACAAATAAAGAATAAAGGTAACATTTGTCCTTCAAATATCTTGCATACTGTCACTGATGGTACATGGGGTATCAAAATTTAACTTCCGGCGATATCTTCCGCCCGCGCCGTATGTTAGGTGATAAAATATTTTTTCAGCATAATATTATTATTTCAATGATATCAAGTCTACATATATCGTATTGAGTAACGGGTTAAGAACTGAATATATATAGCAAAACATATTTTAGGACACTTAGTAGGTCAATATTTGGTCAAAATCGTTGGTTATTGTTAACTCTTTCACCGCCGCAGTCGCCTAAATGCGCCATTGAAAATAGTGCAGTCCCAGATCTGACGCCGCCTTACAAGGCGGCGTCTGATCTGGGACTTCACTATTTTGCAACAAATTATAGTCCCGTATTAACAGTTTCGGAATATACAACAAATATTTAATCGTCTCTGTGATATATTCCGCTATACTATTTTATTTGAAAATAGTCCCAACCGACAATCTTAAATATGGCGCCGAAAGAGTTAATAATAGAGTAATCTGGCTAACCCTTTACGTCATAGATTCGACAAACGCATCTGTAGCACAATAGTGTCAACGCCTGTTCAATTGCTGGGTTTTTCTCCTAGATACTCTTCCTATTGATCGCATACATTTAGTGTGCGTGAGTCTAAACAGAGACTGTGGAGTAAAGGGGATACTTTGATTATTGAGCACTTCAGCAAATATGCTTTTCAACAACCAATAACTGAAGTAAAGGTTATAAACGATCCAAATCACCATTTTACATCAGGCATTTATATCAATGTGACTTCTTTATTCGACGTAAAATACTATTTCATGAATTGACTGATCTTCATCGATTTCAAATCTGTTCTTCCGAATGGATTTCATCTAATAATTATGAACAGTAGATTTTCTGAATAAAAATGTGAATAAAATGTGGGTGTGAAATATATATATATAAGTACTTGATATTGTACTTTATGTTACAATTTGTTTCGTCAGATTCTCGTTAATTAAAGCAATCAATGGGGTTTATTTCAAATATCGTTTGAATAAGACAATTAAATTAAGAGAATGTGTGGTATTCCCACCAAATAGAAAATTGTTGAAAATACAAATATTGCTGAAAAAATATCAGCTGTACCTCAAAATGATCATATTGACCTAAATTGTATGGAATGCTTTATTTTCATTAATGTTGTAAAGACGAAAATACTATGCATTTATTTGAATTATAAAAAAAATACGGCATTGTTTCTTATCCCGCACATCAACGAAATAACAGTATTTGAGTTGCAATGATATTCATTATTATTTCAGCAATATAATTCCAAATATACGAGCATTTATTGCATTTTAAGAAAACTTGCATTTAATATTTTAACAGTCCTAAATACAGAGGGGTTTTCTTTCACATTTTCTGTATGTTTGTATTATTTCACTATTGAATGTGTTATTATTTAGTATGTTTTGTTATGTGAATAACCTTAGATAATGTAGTAGCCTTAAGACGCACACTTTAACTGTCAACTATTTACTTTTCCATTTGAAATAAAACACCAGAAGGTGAATATGTTGCTTATATATCATGTTGCAGAAGAAACTTTTAAAGCTATGGTGAAGTTCAAGTAGCATATCGTAATTAATGTACATCATCATTCTGTTGTTACGGCAATAAATCTTGAATTAGAATTATATTGTCGTATAAGTAGCATACTGTGTGCTTCGAACCATACTTATTTACAGAACAGTACGTTCGTTTTATTTTTAAAAGAGATAGTAGAAGATGTGCATCTGTTGCATGATTTCAAACGGACGTATTACCGTCGCGTCTGATGTAAAATATTTGTTTCATCGTTTGAAATATCATTTTGAGTATTTAATAAATTAAAATCTGATGGCATTATTCAATTTGATATGTGTTTTAATATAAAACGTCAATACTATACAGTGTATATAAACACATGAACTGTTCAGATGGTCGAATTTACCTCAATGCAACATGTCCTCGCCAGGGTATAGCGCAGTAATGAATGACTTTAACAAGACCGTCTAAATTATTTGTATTTTTGTATATGATAAATTTGTATTTATACGAATGATAAATCGCACTCTCTATGGTTAACCATTGACTCCGCAGAAGCGCCTTTTTAATTGATGGCTATTAAAACTTATTTATAAATCGAGTATTACCTCGAAACGAGAAAATGCTCCATATCCTACAATGATTTCAAGGCAATTAACAAATATTTTTTCACCCGCCAATATTTGTTTTATATTTGTTATCAGATGCTTTCCGTGTGGATTAATCTTAATATAGCTTGTGGAGTAAAAGGTTCATACATTTGACATGTACACTTTGATTCTTAAAGTAAGTAATGATAATTTATTTAACAGGCATATTCCTGAAACGTTTTATTTAGTCTATACTTCTATCTTTCTAATCGTTGTTTCGAGGTATGTCCAGAATCCTTTCACATCTGTTCAGTTTATTGAGTATGAAGTATTCTATTATTATGCAAAACAAAGACGTTTGGGATAATATTTGTGTGATGTATTCCGTATAATTACAATTCCAGAATGACATAAATGGCCGCAAGGATCTATTCTATCGACACGAATGCGGGTTTGCTCGAGGAAAAAACAATTAAAATCAATCAACTCCCTCATCTTAACATTTCAACCTAAATGCTATATAAAATATTGAATTGAAGGCGCACCCACCTCTTTATTGATAAATTGATGACTTTATCTTTGAATTTTTAATCAATGTTTGAAGTGCATAATGATTGTCAAATAACGAATATTCTCTTTAGACGCATGTGGCACAAGCTAGATGCACATGTCAGTGTTGCCATCATTTGTCATGTTTAGCATTGCAAATAGTTATTGGCGAAAGGACAAACAAATAAAATCAACATGTCACATTGTGTTAAATTCTTATTTTGAATAAGTAAGCTTCGTGCAAACACAGATACAAACGTCAAGACATATTCTGGCCCGTTTTAACATAATAATTATTATCTCATGAATTATTATATAATAGGAATTCAAAGAAATTTGCATGACTTTTTATACTAGGTGTACAATTTGTGGCTTAGACTTAAAAAGTGGGACTTAAAACGCGAAGTTAAAATAATGCCTGATGATTTGACCTCATGAGCAACGTCAGCAGATGATCCCTTTTATGGTGTTTGATCGTCCTTATTGTCATGGTGAATTACTAGAGCATATGAATAGTAAAACCATTAGTTATATTCGTGTTTTAATAATATGGTTTTAGATCACTCCAAGACGCTTACTTGAAGATGTTAAACGCTAACATTGTCGCATCAAATGACTTTCGCAAGAACATCTATATATAATGATTGCTTAACATGTTTTGAGTAATCAACATCTATTGATGGTTATACGAAACATGCATGTTTCATATGACTGTCTTGTGAATACAAGCAGCTTCTCAGATATAGGTTGTTTAGTTTGACCGCAATGAATATAATCAAAACAACAAATTTCCCCTAATCCGGGTTTTTCTAGACTGCTGATAACAATACAGTCATTTCAATTTAAAACAGAAAAGGATATTGACGAAATTATAACGCGAAACATATACACCAGTAGTTGATGCTTTTCGTATAACAAGAACGTATGTGTGTTTTAGAATGCAATCAGTATGACATAAAATACTCTTCTGAAAGGGATCAGAAGCATCTTATTGGGTAACAAACAATCCGGACTCTAAACCAGTTTCTACATACGTAGAAATTTCCATAGTTGTTATTAGTCTGAAATTGTCCTCAAATGCTATCCAATTATTTCTATACATTTTAACAAAACCGATACAGTCAATGTAGAAATGAGACAATACCTTGGGAGGCAAACATAGATTCACAAGAAGTAAAGATCTTTCACAGCCTACTTCAAATGCTCTGTGAAAAATCAAATTGAGAAATATTTAACGATAAAATATAGGAATGGGTTCTCCGAGGGAGTGTCATTGTTACTGACTATCTTTAATTAAGCCAGGTTGTCTGAACTTTACCGAATGTTTTTTTGTCTGTGTTACAGTACTTTAAAGCAAAACACATTTTTTATTCTTCTTTGTTGGTAAAGCAGTGTGTTACTTTAACCCTTTTTTCCACAGAAGCGCTTTTTAGTGCCAGATTTTAATAACTGTTAACTATCGAAAACAGTGTATGAAATTCAACATTTGCCTATCACAAACAAATACTCATTTTGTACTATGTTTTCAATCTAATTCAAAAAGGCATTTTATTTTTTTATAAGTTTTTTCTTTGTTGGCTAGTTTAAAATAGCTTGTAGGTGAAAGGCTTAATCAATTTCACCATTTATTATTTTCATTATGAATGCATCAGACGAAATGGAGTACTGTTTATACTAAAGAGTACTGTCTATTTTGGACGTTGTGAAAAACATATAATAGTAAAAACTGAGCAAAGGTTCAATCTCGTACAATATGTCTGATCATCGTCTGTTACTGAATTTTCTAAAACATGATGTGTAGGTGGTATACGATTAGATATTAAAACGTTTGAAATTGATTTAAACAAAACAGCTTATGTACGTGTATCAGAATATATAATGTCCCTGCATTTTTATTTTATAAAGTATGATCCTCAAGTCTTAAGCGATACGATCTTATAAGACGGTCATAAATTCAGGTTTCTTATCCAGGTCAATGTTTCAAATTTGTAAAACTCAATAAAGGTACGTTGTAAGGGGTCTTTTAAATTATTGCCAAATTTCTATGTAAATAATTGTTGTACAAGGCTAAAAAGCAGAATTATTGGGTCTCAAAATGACGCATTTTCTCGTAGCAAAAGACTAATTTTCTTCAAAGATGAATACGTAGACTTGTTGTTGATTGGTTGGGTGATATCGTTAAACGCTACAGATGCAATATATCATTGATATATAATACATATGTTTAACGGCGTCGTTTTTACTTTTATGCTTTGAAATTAACCTACTGACGTGTGAGTGTAGAAATTTCTATTGACTGAGGTTACCTGTAGCTTAAGTAAGTACTAAACGTAAGTAGCTGGGTAATTAAATTTAGGTGTGATTCGAGAATTCGACACATTAACGGAGAAAATAAAACACTTAAATAAAAGTGAACATTTCGTAAAATGGCAGCTCAAATTACACCTTCGAGAGAGGTTCGACTGAATAAATAGTCAAACCTACCTTGATCCTTTAATAAATGAGGTATCATTGCGACTCTTGTTGGCATGTGGTTGCAAAACGAACGTAATGTAGAAATGTCTTTTAGAGATGTATGCGTTAAATTAAATTCTGCATAAAACGATGGGCTTTCTTAGTACCACCAATGCCCAATTTTAGTGGCCGCTTACTACCGGTTTGACTGTACCCATATGCATAGTATTTAAAAACAGAAATGCTTAACTGTAACTGCGATTTGACAAATCGACAATGAAGCTTGACTGATGCTTTAATAATGACAGGCAAGCTGATGATCTGTCAGAACTTTGTTATCGAGATCTCTGAGGAGTAAGACAGGGATCGGTTAAGACCCTGGAGCTCTGCAAAAAACGATGTCATTCATCACAAGCTCGTGTTTTCATACAAATATCCAAACACAAGGGGAAGATTTGAGTTGGATATTCGTGAAATGGGCATATCAAGAAATAATGAAAGAGAAACCCTTGACATGATTTGTGTTTGCATGCATTTGAATGAAGTTTGATTATGATACAATCCAAGTGTGCATTTTAAAAGTCACCTTATACAATAGCTCCCCGGAAAGCCATGAAGTGTGTCTTAAATTTATTGTTAGCTCTAAGCAATGTCTAATGCTCTAATGACGATTAGACTTTGGCAACTACAACATGTACAAATAGTGTAGATCCTGACCCGACTGCTCTGCCAGGAGCAGTCGGATTAGGATCTACATTATGCAGTCGGATCTGGATCTACACCATTTTTTCCTTTTGTCGACCACTGTGAATACATGGTCATATAATAAACCCTTTCTTCCACATGCTATAATTAGACTTATCCACAAGGAAATAATCTGATGAAAATATGAAAAATTAGGCAAAACAAAAATGCAACTTTTGAATGTTATTGAAATCATTGTAAGAACTGGGGCATGTATTCGTTACGAGGAAAGGCTTCATTTCCTACAATGATTTCAATAGACAAAGGTTTCAGAGGTGCTTAAAAGCGCTTCTGTGGAGGAAAGGTTTAATTCAAAGAGTAGTTTCGACAATTGTTTTCAACCGAGATATGGCTGACGTCACAAGAAAAGGGGCACTCGGACATATAAAAACGTGCTGACTCAGCTCTTTTTCAGCACTATTATTCCAGCTTACCATTTCAGATTATTCAAAGGTAGAATTGGGTATCTTCTAAGATTGCATATAGTGCAGACCCTAACCAACAGCCACGTCAGTGACGTGACGGCTGTTAAGGGCCTATACTGTTTGCTGTGGCCGAGTTCCCATTTTCGCGTGATGTGGTCCATATACGGTATTTGCCTTGTACACACTTGTTTTGTGAGCTTAATTGTACAATATTTGAGTAACAGACTGGGAAAATAAATTTGCCACAAGGTTTGAAACACGGCGGTCATTCATCTGTGTAGTTTGCAAGGGATGTATAATTGATTTGTCTTTTGATAAGCATCAAACACTATAGACTTGTATCTGTCACCACCTTAAAAATCGACAGTCAATATAACGCGTCAGTTTTCGGCGGAGGTTTTTAATGCCAAAATTATGATTGATAAAATTAATGGCATAGAAGTTGGGTGATTGTTTTAATAACATTATTTAGACTGGCCTAAAAACATATTTTTATCAGTTTTTCTAATGTCGTCTAAGCTAATCTTACATCTAACCTCGTCATATTTCTTATACGTATGATACGTTACCAGCTCACTCTACTTTATGTATCATATTCGCCATCAGGTCGTAGGGAGTCGCGCTAAGACACACATATTAATATTCTGTCCCAAATAGTGTAATATTTATCATAATTTTACAATATTAAAATAAAAATAACAATTGATTCGGAGGCCTCTATTGAGGCTTTAATTTGACTCTTACTGAAACTGCACTATATGACTACTTTGTCGCTGAACAAATAAGCCCTTTACTCCAACGTAGCGTCTTTTGACGTATCAGTGACAGATGACTAGAAAACATTGTGGGAAATATAGCATTAGATTTCTACACAGTTTCCAAACGAGTTTAGAGTAGCCAATTTCCTTAAGTCGTAATCTTTTGATCAGTTTCTTGTGATGGGCATATGGAGAAAAGGATAAAAGTTAAATTGCAAGAATGTCGTTAGTATATATAAATATATACATATTTAAAGACGAAAATAAACCTGCGAGAGGGTGAGGCATTCATACCCTACATGAACTCGATAGTGATTTATTTGTTTCCAAAAAGTTTGTATGGCGATACGTGATAGTCTGGCAATGCAGAATGTAAGGTAGACATTTCTTAATTAGCTAAACAATTAATAAATATTTATCTTACACGTTACGGAATGAAATAAAATATGTTTCCTGTACAAACAGAGATCTGATATCGAGAGAAAATAGGCCTCACAATTGATCGTTTTATACTTCATACAGGTCTTCAAGCATTAATAGTATGGCACTGGTATCTCACTAAAATGCCTTTATACTTTGTAAGACAATTTCCATTTTAATAGAAGATATGTTTAACTTGAAAACAGGTTCGATGTGATAAATGTGGAAGAAGCATAAGTAAAAGACCTTTTGGAAACTACATAATCCAACGAAGCAAATAACTTAACACCTTTAATGTAATAACTTTCAAATTCCGTTCCACAGGCTTCACGATAGTCGTTGAATCAATTTAGAAATACCAGTTCAGGTCTGTTTGGCTCACTGAACGTGACATACATGTATGTGTTAACTGAAGTGAGGTTCTAGAGGTGTATTTAGAATAAATATACTTAAAACGTATGCATAGACATTTGGTGAACATTATATTTTATAGACTGCATAATGGAGCACTTATCTAAATAATTGCTCTTGTCTAGCAATTGAAAGTTCGTTCTCATACATTTATGATCGCAAATTAGGCTTAATAAAGTGTGTGGTCCCGTGGTCTCGTGATTAAAACTTATTGCCGACGTTAACAACTTTCTGTCAGATAACCGTAATTAGTCCAAGACTTTTGCCGTCCAGAGGAATTGCTTGAATTGTCATAAAAGTTTACAGGCTGGTTAAAACATATGAATTTGTGCTTAAAGTTATCTACCAGAGAATGTATAATACAGACTCTGGTCTGCATTGGTTAAATGAAGCAGTTTGATCAATATCAACATTATGTGTACATACCCTGCTGTCCGAAAACTAAGACACATTAGTCGATAGTTTGAAAAGAAAGTTAAATTTGTGATATGAAGCTACTCGGAAATGGGGAATCGGTAGTCTTTAAAACAAGTGGTCGCTTAATGACAAATGAACGTAATCCAGCAAGCTCTCAAAAAGCGTTATGCATTGCTTTCGTTCTGCATTATGCGACATCCTGCCATAAATAGTCGCTTTTATACATTATAAGAAACGGTCAAAGACAGGGTTGCCTGTATTATCTATGGTGTCTCAATACTTGTTTTGTAATAGCGTAAACACACAAATTACAGTTTATTTTATCTATCTTTACTATTAACAAATCGCATCCATTACATTCAATAGGATCTACTAAACATGCCATCGTCGTCGTGCATCGTGACATAACCATTAACCATTATTCTGTCGCTAAAACTGTCGTCTGCTGAAAGTATACTCGGCTTAATTTTTACATTACCCACTTTTCTTGTAATATAGTGAACAAGTTGTCGGAGTTTGAACTAGATTGGATTCGGATCAGACGCCGTTTTGTGTGATTAGCGATATAACTATGCTCGCGATTGGCAGGATAAGGGTAACACACCGGAATACATTCTTAACCCTTCGCCTGCTGCAAAAATTGTCGTCTGCTGAAAATGTCGTCTGCCTTATTTCTAAATATCGTCCGATTTTCTTGAAATTTGGTGAACCTATTGTCTGACTGTCAAACAGCTTGGAGCCAGATCAGACGCCGAGTCACTCGGCGTCTGATCTGGATCCAAGCTGTTTGAATAATCAC
>JAULCE010274403.1:0-18177 GCA_032359355.1 Macoma nasuta | reverse complement strand
GTTTTATACTCGAAACTGTAGCGACCGTGTTTTAAACATAGACCTTTAGTTTTGAACTGAATGGTAATAACATAGTCTCCGTATGTATGATATTTGAATGTCAAAACGGTTTCCTTTTTATGATATTTATATTATGACGAGCGAATGTTCGATACGACGTTTGGGTTACAATGAACACATTAAATGAAAAACATTGTCACCCACTGCTACTAATCTCGGATTAAATGTTATTTTAACATACTTATCGTGATCAAGGATCACACTGTTTTGGAAGTGTTTGAATATTTAAAGTTCAAAACGTTGCTCATATTCACCCAGTGGTAAAATGTTCGATTTTGTCACACGACATGGACAATTATTTTCAAGCAATAATATTTTTAAGTCATTACTAGAGCCATTATAGGCTATTTTTAACTGCCATTTGGGCTTTCACCTATTAAGCTTAAAGTTTTATAAGTTTCCATGAGTGTTTAACCTGCAGGAAGTGTAATGCGTTTATCCTTAAAGTAGCATTTTAGGAGATGATAAATACTTTTTGATTAAATAAATAAAAATAAGAGCACGCATGTTGTGAATTTCAGAAACTGTTGTTTACAATTAATTCATTTATTTTGTCATTCAATTATTATTCTGAATTCTAAATTTCAATTTCCACTAATATATGTTCAGACATTTATGCTTTTATCATTGGTTACCATCAGTCTTTACATGACACCGATCTACCCACAGTTCTTATTATTTATTGATAAAGGTATAATTTGGCAGCTGTCCGTTTACCGTGACACACTGTTTATCAAAGTCAACTGTTTTGTTTTTAAAATATTCCATGTTTTAAAGGAAATAGGAGTCACTAGTAAAATCATTTACAATTTTTTTGTAGCGTTCGAAATTCACATTAGAGACAATATGATATGTGACTTAATCTTATCGTCATGCGACTTATAAACAGTCAATCCTCTTTAATTTATATCGGTTTAGTCTAATTAATGTTTAAATTTAAAATCTGAACCAACGCCATAGGTTTTTGCATTTTACTTATGTGTCAAAGTTTAGGCAACTATTTTTCATGGTTCGAATTACTTACCTGGGGTTTGAATATTTTAAGTATTTTGACTTTACAAAATTAGCCAACGACATAACGAGATTTGAATGAAAATAGTAGGGCATGTACATGTGTGACTTTAAATTGAGTTACCATCAATCTTTTGTTGCCGGTCTACATGTCTTATTTAATATTGACAAATACGATAAGTTGCAGCTGTCTGTTTCCATTAAACACTGTTCAATATCAAAGTCAATTGAGCAATTGATAAATGATAAGAGAACACATCATTACTAGGATCTCTCATTTCCCCACCAGAATATATCCTGCAACAGCACATCATACCCAAGAACTGGTAACACATGAATGAGTGCCACACGACGAGAACTGTTGCAGAAATAAGAAACATACTTCAGTAGAATTTCAAAATATGTCTCTTATTTAAAACGCAAATAAACTTTGCAAAAACATTAATCAAGTCAGTCTCAAACTTTATGTGAAAGAAGATTCAGAAGAATGGTTATCAGTTATTATTTATATTTCAAAACTTGTTTCACATATCAAACTAAGGGATGTAACTTTATTTAATCTGCATGTTCCATAAAAATAAAATCATAATAGTTGTCACCCTTCATTCATGTATAAATCTCCTTTGAGATGAGTGACAAACATTTTAGGCTCTGTTCTGACGCCGAATCACTCGGTTTCTGATCAGGATCCATGCTGTTTGAATATTATGCATTTTTCCAGTAGCATAAATACCGTATGTTAATGTTGTGTTTAAATGTACATAGGGCAGAATACATCTTATTTAATTAAAAAAGGAAACTAGCCCACAAACGATATAATGAAACGTCACAATAATTGAAACAACTTTATACATTCAAAAGCGGATTAAAAAAACTTTATGATCAGTAGATAAGATGGTCAATTACTGTTTAGATATCCCATTTACCACCAGAACATACCATGTGACAACCCTCAACATAATGACTGCCACACAACGAGAACTGACGTAGAGATAAGAAGCAATATATTTTTCAACATAATTCAAACATGCATTTCAGATTGATTAAGCTTGATTAACAACAGTTTATAAATTGAATACTTATTTTACTATGTATCAGATGTAATAATAATTATTCCTTTCTTCAAAACTTTTGTATATGAATAAACCTAATTTCCTCAAAATATTTTCATATTCCGATGAAAGTAGCTAAATAAATTTAAAAATATTAGGATGACATCAATAATATTTTTATTATACAACATTCTTAGGTCTGAATATAGGCATTCTAATAAGAAATGAAATTCATCCTCCAAGGAATTACATAATCGACATTTCTTTTCGTTATATGGAAATGACACTGACCTCTAACCTGTAAGCAGACAGACGAAAACGACTTAGTGCAATTCTGACTTTTTCAGTTTTGATTATATAGAAGTAAGGCTTATATCTAAAATTACAAAAAGTCTCTATGTTCTTGCCCTTGAATAATTTTCCAAATCATTATTCCACAATTGTAAACAGTTATATTGTATTCTTCGTTCAAAAAGTGACAAAATACATCAACATTACCAACAACTGGATTCAACCATACATGATAAAAACCTATATTTTCTAAAAACGTTTTAATTTACTTGGCCCAAGGCTCTTGTTTTGGCAGATTTTCTAAATCACTTAACATCATTTTATACACCAGCTTTACATACTTTTCTTCTGAGGTACTAAGGATTTTGAACTAATACTTAATTACTCGAACTAATCTTCTTAATTTTAGGAGCTGTCTTCCAAGTTCACCATAAATAAGACTATTTTGTGTTAGACACTTTACACCTAGTATTTGTTTGCAAAATTGCACAGGAATCGTTTGTAGCTTATTATACTAGAACCTAGGTATATAATTTACAGTAATTGAAATATTGGAAATTTGTAACAAGTCTCTCAGGGTAACATGTATCTTTTATGTTCATGTTTATTACGTCAATAACTCATGCTTAACTTTCTTTCTGAGCTAATTATATCTGCTTTGGCAATTTGTGTTTAGACTATGAATTAAAAGTAAGCGTATAATATTACGTTTTACTGAAATAAAACAAAATTTAGAACATGAAAAAAAGTTTCTTCAGACTGTTATAATTTACTTTTTAGTATTATGTCATTCAATTTATAGTTCTGAATTGTATTGGCCTTTCGTTTCGACTTTATATTGGTTTAACAACACATACTCGGTTGTTTTTGCCCTGCTCAAATGTCTTGTAATGTATTGATAAATATAGTAATTTGCAATTGTCATTTTCCCGTGGCACACTGTTTATCTAAGTCATTTGCCTTATACTTATAAAATTTTCTAAAGACAGCATGAGTCACTGGTGATGTCATTTACAGTCTATGTTCGAATAAGGTTGGACTTTTACTATAAATACAATATGTTATAAGCCTCAATTAAATTGACACGCAACATGTATATAGTTGACTATCGTTATGTTTAGCTCGGTTAAGTCTAATTAATGATTTTGTTTGAACTAAAATCTAAATAAAGAACCATTGTTTGGTATTGTAGATCTGTGCCGAAGGTTGAGGAACTATTTTTTACAGTTCGAATAACCAGAAGTTTGAACATTTAAAAAAATGCATTGCAAACTTTGACATAACGAATGTGGACGGCAAATGCATAGCCAATGAACGAATTTAACTTACGCTAAAAGCAGACTTCGAATGCTTTTGACCAATACATATGTCTTGTTAAATATAAGAAATGCACATGTCAGTTGCCTGTGACACTCATTTTATCACAGTTAGTTGTATTTTACATATCCCATGTTTCAATGGCAATGAAAGACTCGAGTAATAAAATTTTCAGTCTTTGTAACATTGGAATGTTGTTACAGGGACAACGTGATTTCTGTGTTAATCAAATTGTCATGCAGCATATATCAAAACAATAATGTGTATTTGGCACTTTTTCAAGCCTTGAACACATGCACAGGAATATTGATGCAGTCGGCACAAGCTACGTCGAGTTAAAGAAGACTATGTTATATAAGTTCAAATTAGCCTAAGTTCGAATTTGATTCGAACTTCGGTTAATTTGAACTTATAAAAAAGTAATTAAAACGTTGACATTCGCATGCAAAATAACGCTGTATTCGGTCTTTATTTAAGTTTCCAATAAAACAAAAAATCGACTTAAACCGAGTTTTGGATAATAAGGTTTAAAATACTTCACAATATGATTTCTAATCGTATGACTTTGCAAACTGTATATACCAAGACCAGTCGCGGAGGAATGTGATCAAGGTTTAAACTGGTTGCATCTCATAAGAAACATCGGTGGTTTTATTTCATTCATAACAGTTTTAATTGTGATCAGATGCGATCGTATATTTCGCTTGACAATCGATCGAGGTGTGCACTGCTTGCAACAAGTCATGTTGGAAACTGTAAAAAAAACTTAGATCGGACATTATAAACCGTGGGACGTGTTTTTTGATCAATTTTAGCTTATAAATTTCCTGCCAATAAATCAGAAATAAATCTTGATACTATCAAATATTTCAGACAACAGTTTATTCCACAAAAATTACTCAATATTTAATAGAATGTTATTGTCTTGCAAAGTTGACGTGATGCTTATTAATCTTCGGCAAGTTTCTTCGTTAGTTTTCTTTAATTAGTTTCGATCCGAACCTTTGTTTGTTTCTATTTGTATAGTTTGCAATGCTTCATACTCGAATTAATAACACGGATTTAGCGTAATTTATTGTCTCGCCGTCATCGGCTTTGACTATCGATGCAAGTGCAAACGGCATATAGCTAATCAAAATTGTTAGTCCACAAATACCAAACACTTAAATAAAAACAATTTTTTTAAATGTTTTATATTAGATGTGTGAATTAGAAATTCTGGAACATTTTAAATACATGGACCACATGGCCTCAACCTCAATTTTGAATCATAGATTTTACAAAGTGACATCATCTATGTTGTCAAACTCGACACATACAGTCAAAGGGAAATAAATATGCATAAATTGTTCATACTCAAAGTAATCAACGCGCACATATTTATTAGTACACCTAAACGATGTTTTGATATATAAGGGAATTTGATCTTGGCCTATATCTGTATCTTTATCCATTTACTCCATATACTATCAGTACACTGGTCCATAACAAAATCATATGATGGACACGAAGAATGTAATGGAGAAAACATCTATTGATGTAACAAAGATCAGAATAATATAGGATATTTTGATCGGTCATTCAGGTATTGAAAATTTATTTCAATATTTTAATTGATCATTTGGCTTGCAAAAATATTATAAATAATTACTATTAAATAAAAAATATAAATTGTAATATAAACGACTTTATTCATAATGCTTAACATATAAGGTTCCATACCAGAATTTAATCCTTTACTCCAAACACTATATTGAAATTTATTTCAATGGAACAATCTGACAAAAAATATGAATATCCATGCAAAAGTGAAACGCTCTTTGCGAATGAATTTGCTAAAAGATTGGATAAAAGGCATATCCATGTAATTGAAGGGTAAATTAATTTCAAAGTAGAGGGCGAATACACAGGCTCATGAAAGCAATAATAAGATCATTGTATGGTTTTATAGCTTGCAAAATCTGAACTAAATCATCTGATAGTTTGGCCTCTTCCTTACTGTACCGTTTTTCCTTACATTTTTATAATGAGATTATCGATAAACAATTTTACTCATGTTTAATAATAACCATAATAACCCAATCCTATTGCTATCCTGTTGAAATACTGCTATTATACTAAATGACGCACTAGCTGATTTTGCTTCATAAACATGTGTTGAAATGACATACTTGGAAACAACTTAGATAAAATGAATATTGATCATGATCAGATTGCTCCTTGTTGAGCAGTCTGAGTTGAAGATACACTCGCAGTACATGCCCAGCTACCATGGCGAAAATAATTTATAATCAAACATTGTTCTGAATGCTTCAAGCATGTTTAGACATGAGTTTTGGACATGATCAAATATATTTTTTTTCCGTCTTATAGCATATTGCAACATAATCAAACATGTGCGTTAAATGACACCAATATCACGTTAAACGTTGTATCCACTTATGATTCATATATATTTAAACAGTTCTATGTGAACTTAAAACATAACAATAGGACATATCATACATGGAAAACAAAATGTTTCAAACATATTTAAACACGTGATTGTGAACATGGCGGATCATGTTTGAATTTAATAAATCATGTAAGTATAGTAAATGCAAACATGTCACATTTTTTTGTCCTCAGCCTACTTCTGCCTAATACGGCTTTAACACTGGAATTTGGTGATTTAACCCATTACAATAAACAACAAGTCAGCAGCCAAACTATGAAAAAAGTCTACAAATATAAGCACAATTATCAATGTTTTAAATTACAGCAAAAATACCATCTGTCAGCTTTCAAAAAACATCATTACAATTTCATTTCCGTAAAACAGCCCACATACATGTCAAATACTATTCTGTTTTCAACCAAAATTAAAAAATGAATACATATACATGTAGATGTATTTAAAGCACTTATTGCAAACCACTAATATCTAACTATGTTAAATTTCTGCGCATATATATAAATATTCTGGAATGTTTTGAAGTATATGCACCACATGATCACAACCTCCGTTTTGACTTGTTGACTGTAAACGATGACATAATATGAAAATTCTGTAAAAGGGCGATCCTTCAAAAGCAAGAAAGCCAATTCATATAAAGAAAATTGCAGACTCGGTTTTATTGAGTTTGTTCATGAGTAGTAATTAAAGATGCAACACTACTCACGCCCCCTAGCACAATCAACACATACAAGCAAATCTGTATAATTTTGTCAAACTCCAATTACTGAGAGTGCAAATGATTAAAGGTACACCCAAACAATGTTTGAAAATATAAGGTAATGTTCTCTTGAAGTATATCTGTATAATTAAACCTTTACTACATAGTCTTTTATATACTGGTTACACTAAGAGTATGGATACAGAGATTATAATGGAAAAAGGAAAACATCAATTCTGAAATGGCTTAAAAACATTGTGAGCAATGCAACATTAATTTGTGTTCATTATGAGCAAATGCTCTATTTCAATCACTTTTTTCAAGATCTCCTACAAAGGCATCGGAAGGCATATCCATGTAATTAAAGGTTAAATAAAATTCAAATAAGAAGGAAAATACCCAGCCTCATATAGGCTAAGATCATTGTATGGTCTCACAGCTTAATCATCTGAACTAGATCATCTGATAGCTTGGCCTCTTCCTTACTGTTCCTTACATTTGTATATTGAGATGATCGATTAACAGTTTTAATAATGACCACATTAACTCAGGCCAACTGCCATCCTGTTGATAAACTATTTTTATTCAAAATGACTCACTAGCTGAATTCGCTACATAAACATGTGTTCACATGACGAACTTGGAAACAACTAGTGTAGACAATGATCAGACTGCTTCTTGTTCAGCAGTCTGAGTAGGACATACACTCATTATACATGCTCAGCTACCCCGGCGATTTGTTATAATCAAAAACTGGTCCAGCATGCTTCAAACACGTTTAGACATAAGTTTTGGACCTTATCAAACATATGTTTTACAATGTAATAACATGTTGCACCATTATAAAACGTGTGCGTTAAGTGCCACTAATATAAAAAGTTATATCAACTGGTGATTCAAATATATTGAAACAGTTCTATGTGAACTTGATGCATAACGTAAATGAATGAGCAAAAAAGTGTTTCAAACATATTTCAACATGCGTTTGTGAACATTACGGATCATTTATGAACTTGATGAGTCAGGTAAGTATATAGCTATTCTGGAATATTTTAAAATATAATGCACCATATGACCACACTCTCCGTTTCGACTAATTGACTGTAAACACTGACATAATCCATGGAGTCACAAGCAACATGTACAAGTAAATCTGCATAATCTTCTCACAAGCTGAAAGAACAAATGATTACAAGTACATCCAAATGATGTTTGAATATATAAGGGAATGATCTCTTAACCCATATACGTATATTTAACTACATATTCTTTTTTATACTGGTTACTCTAATGGACTATGATGGATACAAAGATTATAATGGATACAGGAAGACATCAATTCAGAAATGGTTGAAAACATTACGAGCAATGGAGCATTACATATTTTCATCATTATTAAATGCTCTATTTTCATCACTGTTTTCAAGAATTATCTCCTATATAGGCATCAACAGGCATGTCCATGGAATAAAGGTTTATAGCTTGATATTTCAATTTTGTGTGAAGGACAAAACAATTATAACCATTTGATATATTTGAAAGATAAATTATCAAAGAATTCATTTAGCAAATAACGAATATGTTTTCAAGTTATAGGACTTTTAAGCGCAAAATTATTGAAACCGCAAATGCTCTTAATCTTGCTCAGTCTTTAGCAAACAAATATGCATGCAAATGACAAACTGACACCTTAAAAATATTCAAACATGCTCTTTCTGGAAGGTAAAATTACTTAATAAAATGTCAAGAATTATAAATCTTTGATATGTTCTGATGCTTATAAAACGTTGATTTATGACAATTATCACATATGATTATATTGTCTGTACACTATATGTTCTATATGTGCTGATCCGGTCCCGCTGCCACATCTCGTTTGATAATAAATCAGGGCCTACTCTAATACTCAGCAGAAATCGTCGAAAGGTATCTGCCACTCAAACAATTTATATCTTATCAAACGCGATAAATCATAACAAGGCAACGGATGGGAATCAAATTGCGAATCAGGACTCAATTAATCACATAAGGTTTAGCACATATCTACACTTGTTATCTTTATGATTAGAAAAATATGTTTTGATGGTCGAGTATATACGTTGAAATGAAAGAAACACAGACTTTATTAAAATCTCCTTTCCATAGATACGCATTTTACTTCTCTGTAGTTGATAACTAATGGCCACATTGTGGGACAGGACGAGCAAACGCTTCATTTCCACAATGTTTCCAAAGCCATACAAAATTTTAGATTTCCTGTCTTCTAGATAATCATACTTTTTATCAAATTATTTCATTATGAACAATTCTGAGCATAGCAAATAGAGAAAGGATTATAACAATGTTCTTCATTTAAATCTTTCTTCTTTTGAACAATATAGAATGTGTTCCAACTATATATGCGTAAGCCAGTATTAGATTACTAATATCTTGCAGCCTTAACTTTAAATTGTTACTATCTTGTAAGCTAATTGATGTAACAAGAAACATTTGCTTTCAAAGACAGTATGAATATTTAGTATGGAAAAAATACCAATAATAACGTTTTTATTAATAATAAATATAATACTTGGTTCCATACCAATTTTATGCTCAAAACTAGTGTAGAGCTTGATCTTACTGCTCCTTGTTAATCAGGATGATCAGGAAATACATTAATTATAAATGCCGAACTTTTCATGATCAAATCATGTTAAAGAAATTTCAAACAGGTTTAGAAATGACTGTTGGACATGATCAAACATAGTTTACGCCATGTAATGAATATGTTGCAACATCATGAAACATTGCGTTAAATGGCACTGTGATCAATCACAATAACATAATAGTGTCATCAGTCTCGTTTAATGTTTATATCCACTTATGACTTAAACATATTATAACAGATTTTGGGGAACATCTGTGTTTAATTTGATGCATAAAATGTTGACATATCATGAAGAGCAACAATGTATCAAATAACTTTAAACATGAGTTTGAACACATGAGGAATCATGTTTGAACATGCTAGATCATGTAAGTATGATAAATGCAAATATTTGTTTACCTAAGCCTACCTCTGCCGATTACGGCTTGACCATAGTTGTGGTGTTTCAAAAATTCCATACACGAATATTCATATGATCTGGATTATTAAAATATCTAAACAATAAACAATATTTCAAACAGTATTAAAATTTGATTTTTTAAACACCTTACAACATAAAACATTTCAGCAGCATCACTAAGAAACATTTCTATAAATGACAGCATAATAAGAAAGGATTTAAATGTAAAAAGCGAACCATCTATCAGCGTACCAAAGACATCATTACCTTTTTATTTCTGTGTAAACAGTCAAAGCACATGACACAACATATCCCGGTTCCTATCAAAATTAAAATATGAATACATAATTATACAATCTAACTAACTACACAGCCCATACATTGAATTATGTCCAATCTCTGCTCATAATAATAACTATTCTGAATTATTTTCGAGCATATGCACCAAAGAACCACAACCTCAATTTTGAATAATAGGCTGTATAAAATGACATAATCTATGATTTTATACTCAATACACACATACAAAGGGAAATACATCTGTACAAATTGTTCACAATCAAAGTCCTTATAGTGAACAAAGTTACTCACAAACCCTTAAATGTTTGAATACATTACAGAAGAGACGATTGACCTTTATCTGAATGTTTAACCCTTTACTCCATTTACTATTAGTATATTGGTTCACAATAAAACCATATGATGGATACAAACATTTAAATGAAAGAAATACACCATTAATTCTGAAATAGTTTGTAAACATTGCTTGCAACTGAGCATTAAAATATGTTCATCATGAGCAAATGCTCCATTTCTTTCACTGCTTTTAATTACAATCTGTTACAGAGGCAACAAAGGACATATTTGTGGAATAAAGAGTTAAAGCTTATGATTAAGCTATCTTATTTGAATTATAAATAAAGGACAATTTAGATTATTACGATGCAAGGAAATGATCTATTTAACCAATGAATTTATCTAAATGATTGTTTTTTCAGGCAATTAAATTGTTTAGCAATTTACTAATTATTTGCTTTTTTTTCAGATTAAAAGAATATTTAGAGAAAAAGTATGAAACCGCAATTAATTTAAGTGTTGGTCCTGTTTTAAACATATTCCTTCTTGAATGTGAAATAACGTTCAAGCAGATAAAAAAACTTTATGTCTTAGAAAATAAATGAATCGGTGTAGTAGTATTCAAGTTAAGCCCAAGACAAAGTTTATAAGCAAAAATCAAAATAAATGTTATAACTAAAACAATGCTTATGCAAGAGTTTTGCCCTTGTGCACTGCACTTTCTCTTATCATGTTATTTCCATAAATGAAGTCTCATATCAATAGCAGCAGTAGAACAGGAGTTATCGTGCGGAAAAGAAAGATGTGTGACAGACATACAGATGGACAGACAAACGACAGACGGGCAGACAGACAACTCTGACAAACACAATATGTCTCTTCTCCCATATAAATATGGGGGAGACATAATAAGTGATTGCCAATCTTCTAGATAATATTTCTATTCATCTTCCTATTCGTCATATACTTTAATTGTGAATGAATCTAAAAAAGCATATGGAGTAAACACTAGTTTCAATATGAGCAAAAACTCAAAGTATAGTGTAAGTAACCTATGTCAGCTGAAACTGTTTGAAGTTATAATGAAAAAGTTCTTATATACTGATGAAGGAGAGTACCTTAACCAATAATTTACACTATAATTCTATTTTCCGACTTGTATTCCATTTATCTAAAAATTTACAAAATATTGTTGTTACAAAACCGTAAAAAAGCCGTTTGTACGTATGTAGGAGATGGATGGTGTAAGTAGATAAGAAGTTCATGCAGGACTCACCACATACAAAACAAACAGCCACCCGAACAGCGCAGAAACAAGTAGTTTCTTAGCACATTCACATAAGCGCACACACACACATACATAAGAGCCCAAACATACGCTACATATATAAGACACACATGGGCAAAACCAGACATAAATTTAGGGAAAGGAGAAAATAGGAGTACCGCCTTTGAACTGTCAGTGGCAAACACGGCACTGGGGTTTAAACCGGTTAAGGGGCGCCCAACCTCACTCTTATCCCATCTTCACTCCATCAGACGTTCAGTGTAAATAAACGGTGTCCCCGTCCGATTGCTCCACAACATTAGTGACGGCAATTCCAGTTGTGAAATAAATGTAAAACATAGAATTATTAAAAACATAGACTGCTCTCGCCAATCATCAAATGTCCTCAATATCAGAGTAACTGTAGAGTAGCCATCAAGGGCACGCAAGAACGGGCACAGTACAAAGTTTGAATTCAAGTAAGATGATTGAATAATCCTTTCTTCTGTAGGATTTGTTTAGACTATTTAACAAGAAAATAAACTGATGAAAAAATATAAAGTCTACATAAAGAACAATAGTAATTTAGTTATTGTATTGAGTCATTGTAAGAAATGAATTTATTTCTTTTTTCGAGCAATCGCTTAATATATTTTGTTTCTATAGCAACTAGTAACACAGGCGGCAAAATGCGAGTAAAACGCTGTCGAGGAAAGGGTAATTTGATCAAACAGTTCCCCTCCATCATGTGTTTAGGGTATTTAATCACCTATACAACTATTACACAATAACTATATAAAGAATTGCCCTACATGTGACAAGTATGTTTGTTGGCTGCAGAACAGTGACACGGGGCCAGGCAGACAATAAAGAAGAACCTTCAGTTTGTTTGGTGCAGTCAAAATTTAGCAGATGGGAAATATTTGAATTTCCGTGCTGCATGATTTACGCACCTTCAAAAATACGATATTCTGTTGATCAAGTACTGTAACAGCAACCAGGTTCGCCGTGATATCACAGGGTCGGAATTCTGAATTCATTTCAGTTGTAGCTATTTTGATTTGTAGAATAACCGGCTGAAGATTTTGGTTGTTCCAATCTGTCAAAACCAGCCTATGGTTAGGCATATGCCATAATAAGTAATAAAGGATGTTGTTGCACTGTCAGTTGCCGTCTTCATTATCGCTTACCATGTGCAGATCTTGTGTGAAAGAACCTCAGCATCGGAGACATGTCTAAATATATCCCCCCTATGGTAGATGGGAACTTCATTATGTTTTGTATATCTTTACCGGGCTGGAAATTATAAGTCTTCACAAAGTTGTTTTCCTCTGCTGTTTGTAAAACATATCGCAATGTCTTTAGTTTATCATTGGCTCGTTTCATTGTGACAAAGCGCCGACAAAGCTGGTCATTTTCCTGGAGTTCACGGGTGTCAAATTTGATTTTCTCTATTTCACTTACAACACCTTGTACCTTTTTCGATATTGCTTCCATGTTCTTAACGTCGGAATTTTTCCATGTTTCTGTCTCATTTATTACGTCTTGTCCAAGCTGTTCAAATGCTTTCATCAGGTTGTTTTGTTGTTGTTGGAAGGATGTTTTAGCTTTTTCACAGCATTGTTCTGCCTTGGTTATATTTCTTATGGATTCCATTATAATTTCCTGTGACTCTGCCATCATTGTATTCAGCTTGTTCCTAAACGACTTGTATTCTCGGCTGGCAAGCAGGTCCGAGGTGATGTGTGGTATATATTTCATGCCTTCACATGATTTATGCCCGACTAACATACAGACACTACACTCTAGAACTTCGTGGTCCTTGCAGTAGAAGTTGATTGACTCCTCTGGATGTCGTTTGCATACTTCTGTCAACTGTGTCTCTAGGGACTTGAGTTGTGGATAGCGAGGGTTTTAATGGCTTTTGTGACTTCCTTATGGGCATTGTTGTTTTGTCCTGCAGCTGATGGTTAATGGACATTCGATTCTCCATATGTGTATCAAATACTAAATACATACCGCACAATAAATCAACGTGTTTTGAAAAAAATATTGCACTTGTTAAAATTACGGATTTTACTCTCCTAATCTGTTTTACCAATCGGCCGACCGGTCGAAATAGAGTGCGGTATCTATAGTCAAATTACATGATGTAATATACCGTGCTGTCTGGTCTGCATTCAACCTGTTTATAATTTGCATCTGATGTTTAAAATTGATCAAAACTACACATAGTTAAACGTTTCACAAACACACATTACACAGACAACGGATTTGGCAGTCAACACTATATATAGAGGTTCTTATATGAGTATTTATTCAATATCATTTTTATGAAACGAGTTGACTAAAAACATATGACATTAGCCTCGGCGAGTGTCATATGATTTTAGTCAACGAGTTTCATACAATTGATAATGAATAAACACGAATGTAAGAATTTATTAATCACAAAAAGAGAAAATTGCAAAAGTATACACACAAAACGCGGGAATTAGAACACGACGCTATAACAACACCCTGACTACAACGACGTCATACGCAATGTCAGTAGTTTCTCGATAGGCTATAAGGTGTGTTAATAGATTGGTTTTGAATTGTATTTATGTAACTAGTTACATATGAAATTTACGTCGCTACTTTATGTCACTCCTAGAAGCCAATCTATGTTATGAAAAAACTATACCGGATTACCTGAATATATTATTTCACCAAGGACTGCGATAAAAGATAAACGTCAACGATGGGGTCCATTGAACAGATCAAGATGATTAAATGAAAAATATATGTTTTAACTCTATTCAGTATTGATATAACATGAAGCTATCTAAACCCATTACTCTGAATGTTAATTTGGGCTAATCAATATATATTATATGTTGAAGAGGAAGAATATCTAAGAAAAGCAATATAAACACCAATCTTAAATGGCTTCAGAACATTGTGAAAGATGGAACATTTGCTTATTATGAACAAAAAGCTGCCTTTTCCACAGCGTTTTCAGAGATCATTTGCAACAAATACACCAAACGGTGTGGTGTATCTATTGCGTAAAGGGTTCATACAAAACTGCAATAATGGAGTTAGAGTGTGGATGGTACAAAACCTAATAATGATTCTGAGCCTAAGCCATCTTAGGGCTTATGTAAATATTAAAAACGTCAGCAACTGTTTTCCATACCCTATTAAGTTTAAATTACATAACGGATAGAAAAAAGAGCAGTCTGACCAGTGTATTCTTTATTTGCTTATGGCCCGCTTGAGGAAGACTGAAGACAAATAACATAAGAGAGCATAATGGAGGGATACAGCATGAAACTATTTACTCCATATAACGCTTATTTACGCTGTAAACAGTGCATATAAATATAAGGATAGATCCTTTAAAAGCTGTTTGATCAGGAACTGCACGGTTTTCCTTATATATATGGTGGGTTATAGTTTTACCTTTCCAATATAAGATTGCGATATAACTGTTATTGCCGGTTTTGACCAATATTTGGTCACGGCAATATATCGCAGTATAAGTGATAAATTCCGGTATTTTGTTTAGTTTGGTTTGGTTTTGTTGTTTACGTCCGTGTCTGCCAACTTTGGGCTAATCCAGAGAGAGGGAAGCGGATACAGAGGAACCCGGACAACGCCCTACTCTTTTTCGAAAGAGCCCTCTGGTTCTTTTACATGCCCAGTGTAAAACACTGATACATGGGACCTCGGTTTCAAGTCTTATCCGAAAGACTGGTCCGGTGGGGGGTCGAACTCACAACCCCTGAATCAAGAATCGAGCGCTTTCCCACTCGGCTAATCCTCCGGTCCGGTATTTTGTAAATGATGGTTATCATAGTTCTAGTTGTTTTTTTTAAATATTATAAAGCATTTGTTATAACACGATATATCTTTTCAAAAGAGTATATATATGATATAAAGTAATTCATGTGGTAAAAAGCGGATCACGTGCATTTGCAAACACACGCGCGTGTTTTTACTTTGAAATGCTTGAACATGAAAGGTAAATTGATATCCTAGATAAATTATGTTGTGTCACGACTTAATAGCGAGTTCTAAGCGAGTTTCACGGCAACATACTGACATGTTTTATATCATTATTTCAATTAGTCTCTGATCAGGTCCTACATTGTTTGCTTTATCTGTAGGTGGAATATTGTAAAATATGTTGCTAGATAACTAAGTGTAAGGTTGTAGAGCAATAAAGCTAGTTCTCTCGTAATTCAACATAAGAGCCTTGGTGCGTCTCTGTAATAGCGTTAATTAACATTTCATTTTGATGATTAACAAGAGCAAACGTTTTATTTAATAAGAAAAAGGTGGGATTACTAGGCACATATCGAAAACATTTGCCGTAAATGTTTAATGAAGTTATCTATATGCAAAACGTTTTAAAAAGACGCATACAATTTACATCTCTAGAACGAGTTGTCGCATTAAGTTACATTAATTGTGTCACAGTTTAAAGCCGTTTTTAAGAGAGCCATATGATGTCTAATCAAATTAAAATATAATGTATATAAAAGTCGTGATTCAACATACTTTATAGAGGATGTCAATTGCCTTATACCTATTTAGCGGTCACCAAAATAAATGTCCGCTGAATTATCGTCTGCTTGATTTGTTTTTACCCTGTTCGATTCCCTTAAAATGTGGTGAAACTCTAGAGTGTCAAAGAGTTCTGGTTCGAGTTACTAAGTGTTTTATCCGATTCCAAGCTGGTTGAACACATCACTGTTGTTGCGAGCGGCGTAATAACGGTTAACATCCAGTTATTTCTTTTTATCAACACGCGCGTGAGATTGCAAATCGTGCACGATTTATAGGTATATGTAAACACGCCACCTGTGGATTAAGGCACATAATAGCCCCAATCGTGCATGCTATTGTAAAGTAAGCAGGTGTGAAGTGCTGTGTGGCGGCCGTAAAACGTCGCCCCGTACTTCATTATCAGTGTTGTTATACTGTTTGGTACTTCGAGATCATGAATTTCAACACTTTTAGTTTTGAAAATTAAATACCGGTTAAGCCGATGCTAGGGGCGTGAGTATTGTTGCATCTTTAATTACTACTCATGAACAAACTCTATAAAACCGAGTCTGCAAGTTTCTCTATATGAATTGGCTTTCCTGCTTTTGAAGGATCTCCCTTTTACAGATCTTGGCACAGGTGAAGTTTAGGTCAAATCGGAAATATTAAAGCACAGTGTTATCTCTGATTTCAATTATAATCAAGCTCAGTATTATTAATCTATGAAATAAATATTTGTTGATCTAATGTTACTGAAATTAAAGCATAAAAAACAACAACTTATAGACGAAGATACAATCACCAGTGACATTTATGAAATGTATATAATAATATAAGTCAACAAGAACGGCCGCTCTATTAAAGCACATAATTAACTAATTGTAATATCACGATGTATAATAATCAAGACACTTGACACAAGTCATGTTTAGTCAAAACTAAAACCATCTGAAAATATTGTAATCTCTAAATGTTCATTTTAATCTGCTGGTGGCCATTTTTTAAATGGCGGTCTTAAGCTAAAGCTTTGCTTTGATAAAAAGTATACCGCATGCCTTGACAAGATTTGATTTAAAGTGTTCGCATTCTGCATATTGTTTTAGAAAATGCTTCGTTGAAATGTTTATGCAGTATATTATGTCTGAACAACACGGATAACCCCGCTTAAGGGTCTCTGCTATATTGTACAATAATGTCCCTTATAGAAAGAAACACGCCCATTCTCAAAAAGAGTCAGCATCATCCTGTTGTTTCCAATGTGAAGGTGTTACAGTATTTATCCCTTATACAGTTGTCATGTAGTAAATGTATTAAACTATCATGTTAGACTTTTTGGAGTCAATGTGAAGCAGACAGTACATATTTGCAAAGTGGACATATAATCCAAGTCTGAACATAAACGAAGCTAAACAGGCAAATTCGCTGATTTGATATCCCCGCCATTAATATTATGGAGAAGACAAAGGCTATGCGAGTCTAATCCTAGACTTTTCAAACACTTCTGGTAAGCTAGCTACAGTACCCGATTTCCCAGAAAAAGAAGAATTTATTAAAGTTTTGTAAAATTCAATATATCCGTTGCAGAGATATAGCCTTAACCATAAAACATATTCATGGTTTCCAATGCATTCAATGGCAATAACTTCAATCGTATGTGGCAGATTAGAGCTACTTAACACCAGAATCCAATGATAAAATATTTTCAAAACTTTTAGTGAAAGTTAAAGGCATGTTTTCCCTCAAAAATACGATTTTGTTTTGATTTTGTGCAATAAAAATAATGTGCTGATCCGTTAATATAGAACCTAAAAGAATGTCTCGTGAAATAAAAATAGCAAAAACAGTTAAATTTATCAGTGATTAGA
>JAULCE010274292.1:0-10839 GCA_032359355.1 Macoma nasuta | reverse complement strand
TCATGTGACCCGTACCAATTTCGCAGAGGCGCAAGTTTACATCATGGCCATTAATATCTGAAAGTTTGAAAAAGATTTGTTCAATAACGACAAAGATGAATCCCGGACAAAAAAAAACGGACGGACGGACAGACAGACGGACAGACGGACAGACAACCCGATTCCAGTATACCCCCCCAAAACTTTGTTTAGGGGGGTATAATCATATAGCACATACATGTAAACAATGCAGATCTACACCAGAGAACTCCTTCCGAAGCACCATGGTCAGTTAAAGGGTTTTTATATGAGTATTTTTAAACACTGAGCACATATTAAACTCAATTTGCTCCCCAATTTAATTTTATAATCCACAAGGAACGAATCCAAGGGAAAATATAAACAAATATAGGCGAAAACGAAAGTACCATTTTTGAATTGTATTGAAAATATTGTAGGAAATGGAGCATTTGCTTGTTACGAGCAAATGCTTCTTTCCGACAGTGTTTTCAATAGCCATCAGTTACAAATGCGCTGAAAAGCGCTTCTGTGTAGGAAAGGGTTAAGAAAAATGTATTATGTTAATTAGGATTTTACGGCGCATCCAAAGTTGTTAAGTTTTAATTCTTTAACTTCTTTATTCCTTTAATTGGGAAAGAAAGAGTGATAATCAGTCAATCACATTAATCAGTGAAAATAGTTTGTATAGTTTTAATTCTTAAAATTATTTATTTTGTAGAAATGCCCCCTCCACAGAAGCGCCTTTTAGCGCCTCTGTAATTGATGACTCTAGAAAACATTGTAGGAAATGGAGCAATTTCTATTACATTACAGTATACAGATATTTCTTATACAAAAACTTGTTAAATAAGTTATTCTTTTTATACATTTTTACCACCATAGGGTTTTTGTCCGCCTTGGCAGTTTGTTATGAGGGTTTTGTCCTATGGAGTATACCTTAATAAAAGCAAGTAGTATGGACCCTGACCGTAAAAAAGCAAGTAGTATGGTAAACATGAAATTGACTTACTTTCTTATGATAGAGCTTCAGAAGCTTAACCCTCCACTCCGCATAAGCACTTTAGACATTTTTGCAAACAGAGTAGACCCAGATCAGGTCGCTTCTATAGAAGCTGCCTGATCTGGGTCTACCCTGTTTGCTTATGGAATGTTATATGTTAACTCAAAACTCAACTCTGTTGATTAAGTCAATAAAAATCCTTGTTTTATGTGCCAGTATAAAATCTTATTTAATTCAATATTCATAGAAGGGGGAGTTTCACATAAATATGCATCAGTGAAAGGGTTAATACAATTCCTAAAATCATTAATTTCTCACCCAACCCTGTATTGTAACCATCAATTGAAATTTCCCTATAAGCATATTGTTTGAATTTACCTCTAATTAACCATGTATTCCACTGGTAAGAACTGAAAATGGATCTGTAAAAATATCATACCGTATACCGATGGCTCAGCGCAAAACTATGCTCAGTCCATTTTCGGAAATTTTTCAGGAGAGCTTTTTTCCCCTTTTGACATTTTGTATGTATTTCTTATGCAATACTAAAAAAAGTCTTGCAGGTAAATGTTTGAAAATTGATGATCATATTCATATTTATGTGAAACGTTGTCTTTGTAGAAAAAAATGATGATTTTTAAGTTAGCTATAGTTTTGCGCTGAAAATTGGAAAAAAGCTCAGCGCAAAACTATGCCAAGTCAAGTTAGCATAGTTTTGCGCTGAAAATCTTATCTTTCGTTGAAGAAAAGGTCAGCGTAAAACTATGCTAAGTCAAGTTAGCATAGATAGCATAGTTTTGCGCTAACATTTTTAGGCATTTTAGGTAGATTGATGAGTGTTTTAGAATAAATAATTAAAGCAAAATTAATATAAATTATAGGAAAATGGTCGAAAATAGCACAGGGGCCATATCCCAGTAGCATCTTAAGTTTTCTACTTAAGATTAAAATAATCTTACATTATTTTCTTTACCAAGATAAAAATAAACTTAAAATTAATATGTATGCCAAAAGCTACTTTTAGCTAAAATTATCTTATTTTATCGAACATAACTTAAGATATTTTTCTGCCGAACTCAAGGGAGAACGTGGGTTTTCAGAATCTTAAAATAGGTACGGAAATGGAAAACCGACAGACAACACATAAACAAAGGGGTGTGGGATTTGTCTTTCCATTGTTGGATAAGTCGGGTTGTCCTTTCAGAAACGCAGTAAATGTGTCATTTAATGGCGCTTTTTTTTTAAAACTTAGCCAAACCTACATGTACAAAAGCTGATTTTCGGAAGGGTTGGGGCATCGATGACGTACAAACGGCATGTATCGAATTAAAGGCATTTCTGTAATTACTTTTAGTTATTCGGCCAGCATGACGTGTACACGCCATGTGTTGACCCTGATCAAGACTGCTATCTCTGGGTGTATACTATTTGGCTATCTTTCCTATCATTTTGAACACATTATCGAATGGCAAAATCAGCCTTTCCATTGTATAGGACAATTAAAGCAACACTAAGGGCGGCTGCCGCAGACTCGGAAAAAAATTATCGTCAAAATTTGAATGCAATTATCAGGAGAAACGAGAAGATTTTGGAATCAAAATGCAACCAATTGTTGAATACCAAAGCGACGGAATAAGTAGTTTTTTATTTCGCATTAAGAGAACAAAACTGACCTATAGTTAACCACACCCTCTTGATATACCTAGTATAATGGATCAGAATCTTGAGAACCTTAAAATGATCTGATGCAAGGATTTTAAGCAACAAACAACAAGAACAACAAGCTGCCTGATCAGGGTCTATCATGTTTGCACCTAAAAATGTTTTAGGTCAGACTCTACACTGCTGGCTATGGCAATAGAATTCCTATTGCATGTGCCTATATAGAAATTAATTAAATGTGCATAGTGGGCGGAGTCTCACATAAATTTTCATCAATTGTTTTCTTTTGATTTCATATACTAGTTAAGTCCACATCATGTATCCAATCAATGTTAGTAAAACTCAGTCTTTTATCCCAGGTGAGCGATAAAGGGCCATCATGGCCCTCTTGTTTGAAATAGGACCAGTTTCATATCAACTTTTGAGGGTATTGTCATCAATATTTTATAAATATGACAAACAGTGCAGACCCGTCAGGAGCCCTCTGATCTGGGTCTACACTGTTTGCAAAGGACATCAAAACTTGTCTCCAGGGCTCAATGAGTTAAGTGCTGTATGAAAACCAATATTTATACTTTGCAAACAGTTTAGACCCTGATCTGCCACCATGTTTGCAACGCTGTGTCTATTCATGCATACACTGATTGACAGTCATCAGCATCTACCCTTTTATAACAAACCAGCATCTACTCTTTTATAACAAACAGTGTAGATGCCACATTTTCAATCTGGTCTGATCTTGGTCTACACTATTTGCAAAGTCCTAAGGTTCACTCTTGTACAGAGGCGCTCTTATTTTGATCAGACATAACGTCTGAGATGCGGTGAGCTGTCTCATCTTGGTCTATTCTGTTTGTAAAGGCGTAGAAAGGCATATTTTGGAGTAAAGTGTTAATATTCAAATTGGGCTGACTCTAGCATAGATGTTTATGAGGTAAAGAGGTTTAGAAAATCCACTGGCTTACTTTCAAAGAATACTGTATAACCTGCCATTCCAACTAACCTTTTTTAATATTTTTCATTTTAGGTCAGTTCAGTGGTGGCCATCTTGGACGAGACAAGACGTATGATAGAATCCGGAGCCATTATTTCTGGAATGGCATGAAAGAGGACGTGGTTAACTTTGTGAAGGACTGCGACAAGTGTTCTAGGATTAACATCGCCCCACCAAAATCAGCTCCACCACTGAATTCCATCCCAGTGCCCGAAAAAGTATGGAGTCTAGTTGGGATAGACATCATTGGCCCATTCCAAAGATCCCGCACAGGAAATAAATATATTGTTGCGGCAACTGACCACTTTTCAAAGTATTCAGTAGCAGAGGCCATACCAGATAAAAGTGCAGAAAGTGTGGCAAAGTTCCTGCTTAGGACTATATGTACATATGGTCCTATGGATTCAATTATAACGGATCAGGGGAAGGAATTCACCAACAAAATTGTTGACGAAATCAGTAGTGTTATGAACATTGACCACCGAATTTCGTCAGCCTACCATCCGCAGACAAATGGCCAGAGAGAGAGAGACAACCGCACTCTAAAAGAAATGTTGGCCAAATACACAAATGAAAATGGGGACAACTGGGATGAACTGTTAGATAGCATTTTGTTTGCATATAGGACGAGCAAACATGCATCAACCAAGTTTACTCCCTTTGAAGTGATGTTTGGGAGAAAAGCAAAGTTGGTAGACTGTCCAAACAAAGCATCAGACATAGGCCACAAACTTACAGGAGAGATGGTTGAAATGATTACCACTATTCACAGTGACAGGAATTCCAAAGTGGGAGAAAACATTGGACATGCCCAGAGACGCCAGAAGAAGAACTATGACAGGAGGTTTAGCAGCCAAAACTTATTCAAGGAAGGAACGAGAGTCCTAATAAAGAATGCCAAAAAGATACGACGCTTTGGAGGAAAACTGGTTCCTCGTTGGCTTGGTCCATATGAAGTTACGGAGGCCCTTTCTAAAGGCAGAGTGCGTCTACGAAATATCGCCAGTCAAAAACTTCTTAAGAATGTATATCACTGCAGCAACTTAAAGAAGTACACGGCAAAAACAGTCCTGCCTGATGTCACAGACTGCTTCCAAAAGCCTGCTTCCAACAACGTGGCTCAACAGTGTAAGACAGCAGCAAAGAGTAAATCTTCAGAAAAGATCAGCCGTAAGACAATAAAAAAAAGAACTGGAAAAAAATGTCTCAAGCAACTTAAAAAGAAACTAAAATCAATCCCACATCAGAATTTCACCTTTAGAAAGACCAATCAGTTTGAACCAACAGACAGACCAGAAAATAGAAAACTATGTAGAAAACTTAAGATTGACTTTGAAAAGCAACCGCCATACACCAGTTCCCGAAAGGCAAGTGAGCCGAAACGTGTTAAGGCAATTAAAGGTGATGGAAACTGTTTTTTTAGAGCTGTGGCATATGCAATCTCAGGGACAGAACAGCAACATAGGACAATTAGGGAAAAGGTTATTGAACACATGTGTAGTGAAAAAGTGTCAAAGCAACTAGGAGGCTACCTAAATCAAAACATCAACAACTACATTGGCAAGAGCAAAATGTTAAACAATGGTGTCTGGGCCACAGATGCTGAGATAATGGGTGCCGCATCTCTCCTCAAGAAAGACATAATGGTGTATGCGAAAAATGGAAGTAAATACTCCTGGTTAAGATACCCAGCAGGATTTACATTAGGAAAAGCCACAGAACATGCTTTGTATCTGGCGAATATTAGTGGAGACCACTTTGAGGTTGTTTTAGCCTGTTAACCCTTAACCTCATATACATACAGTGTTGACCAAGACCAGAAGCTTCATAAGTGCTGTCTAATCAGGATCTGCACTGTTTACCCATACAATCTGTTTGGTCTGTTTACCCATACAATCTGTTTGGTCTGAATTTACCCAGTCGATCATGGGAACATAATTTAAACATGCGATGGTACTAAATCTGTTTATTAACTCTTTGCACGCTAGCGGTGGATTTTCCCACCCATTGAGCAAACAGTTTGTATCCAGATCAGGCCCCACACTGCATCTGAGATGAGATGGTGGGTGGGGGTGGGTTGGTTCCAACACGCAACTTTTTTGATTAACAACCCCCCCACCCCCCCCCCAATTTTATTTTTTATCAGCGTGTTTCCTATTTACTGTACATAATCAACCTTACAGAGGGGGTCCCGCACCAGTGAATTTGAGGGTGGTCCTAGTGAATTTGGGCAGGTGGGAGTCAGCGGGTTTTTTTGAGGTTGGAGGTCCCCAGTGAATTCGAACTGGCGGGGGGTTGGAGCTGGATATTTACATTGTTTGCATGTTTGAACGCCTCACTATCTCTTTATGCAGAAAAGATATATTTACAATGAATAGAACAGTATTTATTACCCACCTAATAAGATATATTTATTATATTAGTAAAGCTTAAGTATACTGATTTCATCTTTGAATGCATAACATTATGTGGGTTTCAGATGAATTTTCTTTATTTCTTGCCCTGCTACATGAAAGGATTATGCCATTCTTTCCTTCTTCACATATTTACATACATATATGGGGGTGAAAAGGACTAGGTCATTTTTTCTCTTTCTTTTGCCCTGTCACATAAACATATGCATGGGCGCTAGGTCATTCTTCCCACCCATCGCATACATACATGAGGGGGTAAAAAAGGACTAGGCCATTCTTTCACCCATTGCACATATGCATACATGAGTGGGGAAAAAAGCACTGGGCCATTTTTCCCCCATCGCATATTAACATATATACATGAGGGGAAAAAAAGGACTAGAAAAAGGACTAGGCCATTCTTCCCCCAATTGCACATATGCATACATGAGTGGGGAAAAAAAGGACTAGGCCATTTTCCCCCATCGCATATTTACATATATACATGAGGGGAAAAATGGACTAGAAAAAGGACTAGGCCATTCTTCCCCACATAGCATATATGCATATATACATGAGGCGGCAAAAAGGACTAGGTTGTTCTTTCCCACATCGCATATTATGCATATATACATGGGAAAAAAGCTATTCTTTACTCTATCATTTATTTACATATATACTTGAGAGGCAAGAAAAGGACAAGACAATTATTTCCCCCATTGCATATATGCATATATACTTGAGGGCGAAAAAGGACTTGGCCATTCTTTCAACCCTCATATATTTACATATATACACGAGGGAGTAAAAAAGGACTAGGCCATTATTTCCCCCATAACATAATGCATATATACGTGAGGGGCTTAAAAAGACTAGACCATGCTTTCACCCATCGCATATATGCATATATATACATGAGGGGAAAAAATAGGACTAGGCTGTTCTTTCCCCCATTGCATATATATACATGAGGGGAAAAAAAGGACTAGGCTGTTCTTTCCTCCATTGCATATATGCATATATACATGAGGGGGAAAAAGGACTTGGCCATTCTTTCACCCCTCATATATTTACATATATACATAAGGGAAAAAAGGACTAAGCCATTCTTTCCCCCATAACATATATGCTTATAAACATTAGGGGGAAAATAGGACTAGGCCATTCTTCCCCCCCCCCCCCCATCGCATATATACATGAGGGGCTAAAAAAGGACTAGGCCATTCTTCCCCCCATTGCACATATGCATACATGAGTGGGGAAAAAAGGACTGGGCCATTCTTTCCCCATCGTGTATTTCATACTCACATGAGGGGGTAAAAAGGACTAGGCCATTCTTTCCCCCATCACACATATGCATATATACATGAGGGAGTAAAAAATGACTGGGCCATCATGTATTTCCATATATACATGAGGGGAAAAAAAGGACTAGGTCATTCATCCCCCATCGCATACATGCATATATACATGAGGGGGTAAAATGGACTACGGCATTCTTTCCCCCATCACACATAAGGGGGTAAAAAGGACTGGGACATTCTTTCCCCATTGTGTATTTCCATACTCACATGAGGGGGTAAAAAGGACTAGGCCATTCTTATATATGCATATATACATGAGGGGGTAAAATGGACTACGGCATTCTTTCCCCCATCACACATAAGGGGGTAAAAAAGGACTGGGACATTCTTTCCCCATTGTGTATTTCCATATTTACATGATGGGGCAAAACAGGACTAGGCCTTCTTCCCCCATTGCATAAATGCATATATACATGAGGGAAAAAAGGACTAGGCCATTCTATCCCCCATCGCATATTTACATATTTACATGAGGGGGGAAAAAGGACTAGGCCATTCTTTCCCCCATCGTATATATACATGAGGGGGAGGGACTAGGCCATTTTTTCCTCCATCGCATATATGCATATGAGGGGTGGAAAAAGGACTAGGCCATTCTTTCCCCTATTGCATATATGCATATACAGTCAAATATGTATTAAGAGACCACTCTGTGGCCAAATAGAAAGTGGTCTCTTATTACAGGTGGTCTCTAGATACAGGATCTGATAACAAATTGAATGTGTGAACTGTATGTTGGAATTTTCTACATTGAAAATGATGTCATAATAAATTCAAAGGAAATCTACATTTTATACATTTTATATTTATCCCCATTCTTACATAAAATATGACTTATATTAGGATTGGGCCATTCTTTCCTCATCGTGAATTTTCATATTTACATGAGGGGGTAAAAAAAGGACTAGGCCATTCTTTCCCCTATCGCATATTTACATATTACATGAGGGGGAAAGAAAGGACTAGGCCAATATTTCCCCCATCGCATATATACATGAGGAAAAACAAAGGACTAAGCCATTCTTTCCCCATCACATATTTACATATATCATGAGGGGGAAAAAAAGGACTAGGCCTTTCTTTCCCCCAGCGCATAATTACATATTACGTGAGGGGGAAAAAAAAAGGACTAGGCCATTCTTTCCCCCATCGCATATTTACATATTACGTGAGGGGGGAAAAAAAGGACTAGGCCATTCTTTCCCCCAGCGCATAATTACATATTACGTGAGGGGGGAAAAAAAGGACTAGGCCATTCTTTCCCCCAGCGCATATTTACATATTACGTGAGGGGGGAAAAAAAGGACTAGGCCATTCTTTCCCCCATCGCATATTTACATATTAAGTGAGGGGGGGAAAAAAGGACTAGGCCATTCTTTTCCCCATCGCATATATACATATTACATGAGGGGGAAAAAAAGGACTAGGCCAATATTTCCCCCATCGCATATATGCATATATAAATATATACTGTATATCACCTAATCTGGGCGCGCCATGCAAAACGCCAACAGGGCCCTTTTATTTCATACCCCAAAAAACTAAAACTAAAAAATTAAATAAAATTTTTTTTTATTTTTTTTTACATTTTTCTTTAGTTTTTTCCTATTCAAAACCCTTTGAATAAGCTTTCGACACGTATCTGTTAAAGTCCCAGGTATAAATTCTCATAATAAACTTAAAATAAAGGACATGGGGGGGGAAAAAAAGGACTAGGTTGGGGGGAAAAAAAGGACTAGGGGGGGAAAGAATAGACGGGGGAAAAAAAGGACCGTTACACCGGAACTATTTCTGAAATGTGTTTTTAAGGCAACAGCTTAATGTAGGCTGAAAGTAATACAGAAAGCTCCTATAGGTGTTTTCTGTATTAGTTTAAGCCCGCCTAAGCAGCCACGCGCATTTACAAGTTTTTATGCCCCCATCGCTAAAAAGGGGGCATATAGATTTACCTTTGTCCGTACGTACGGGCGTCCGTGCGTGCGTGCGTCCACACCTGGGTATTTCATTCCAAGCACAGTTAATAACTACGGAGTTGTGGGCCTTGATTTTGTGAAAATATGGCGATTTCTTTTGACAAAGTGGAAGTGAGGGCATCTGTGTCTGATGGACACATTTCTCTGGTTAAGAGTTGTTTTACTATAGTGGTGTTTTTTCACCCTATTCACTACCGGTTGAATTTGTTTATAAAAAATCAAAACTGCTTGAATCCTGATCGAACACAGAGTGACTCGGCGTCTGACCAGGGTCCAAGCTGTTACCTTAACTGTTATTCCGCCTTTCAAAGATTTAAATTATTATGGTTAATTTTTTGCAAACACCTTGGATCCTGATCAGACGCGGAGTTACTCGGCGTCTGATCAGGATCCAATATTTTTGAAACCAAGGCAATCGCTTTACCAAATTTGAAAAGAATAATCGGATAATGTCGGCGTGACTTAGGAATCTACAACTGCACGCTTTGGCATCGCACATAATGAGTGTACAGTGAAATTTCGATAACTCGAAATTCGATAACTCGAAATCCTTATTTGTCAATCTTTTAAGCTGCACCAATATTACAATTGTATTGCTTTTTACGCTCGTATCGGGGTTGTGGGGACTATTTTTACAAGTCAGAATCACCCGAAGTGCGAATTAATTCTTCGAGTTATCGTGATTTTACTGTACCAACTTCGACATAACGAATTTGTATGTACCTATACATGTAAACTATGATATAATTTGTTAGACAAGAACTGCGCAAAATTATTTTTAGAACAAAACTTTCGAATTTCGTTTTCTGAATGTGTTTTGGATCCACATCATATGGATTTGAGTTTAAAAAAGATTAAACAAAAACACATTTATTCATATATCCCGTTATAAATCCTAGAAAATCAAAACAACTTGGATCCAGATCATACTTCGAGATTCTCGGCATCTGATCTAAATACAAGGTTTTCGACATACACACTTTCAGTTTCGCAAAATTGCAAGCTATTTGGATGACGTTTGAAAATGAAGCATACGAGATTTTGAGCAGACGAACAAAACTTGCAGCAGGATAAAGGAACGATACGAGCGAAACCGAGTTGAGTTGTCTCTTTAAGATAATAAATCGAACGATTCGTGAAATTGAGTAAAACATCCTTAGTAGAGGTTCAAGTAGTATGGGAGGTATGCTGAATCCTAATCCGAACCTTCTCTATCCCTAACCCAGCTCTTTTTACGAGTTTTGACATTTCATGTTGCTGGTTAGGTTCACCCTAACCTGCAACATGAAATATCGAAACTCGTAAAAAGGGCTGGGTTAGGGACAGAAAAGACTCGGATTAGCTGAATCCCTATAGTAGCAAATTGGCAACAAGGAGAAATCCTGGCCAGTCTTACAGTCCTACCGATATATTTTGACATTGACGTCACTTTGTTTACTCTTTCAAAAATAAG
>JAULCE010274181.1:0-10840 GCA_032359355.1 Macoma nasuta | reverse complement strand
AGAAAATCGGACGATATTTAAAAATGAAGCAGACGACATTTTCAGCAGACGACAATTTTCGTAGCAGGCGAAGTGTTAAGACATCGAGCAGACCATTCTTGAGCAGAAGGCACTTTTCAGCGGTTTAATGGTTGAAAATCAGAAATTGAGAAATTAGAAAAGACTGCCAGCAACTAGTTGTAATAGAAAGTATTCATACAGGACCATTGATCCGCCTAATTTAATATATTAGAATAGTTATTCGCATGAACAATTTCAAAATTAAAATGTTCCTAGATGCTTGAATAATAGCGCTGAAAAAGAGCTGAGTCAGCGCTTTTTGATATGTCCGAGTGCCCCTTTGCGCGTGATGTGGCCCATTTGTCTTGGATCAGATTCTAGCTTCGATAAAACCATACATTCGACGTTACTACAATCGAGTTAGTAAGGTTTGGCTGTATATGTTCTCTGATTATCGAAATAAGAAATATCAAGTGTCAATAATATCATTTACGACAGTAATAAAACAGAAAATCAATATTGTTCATCGTGTGTAAAAGGAAAGCCTACTTGACCAAAACTTAGGTCCATCGGCAGCTTACTATCAGGCAGTATAAATCCCGGTGTTACAGATGGCTAACACCTTTTTGACACCATTTTATACAAAACAATGCTCCCGGAGATGACTTATGACATTATTATACCAGAGTGTGTAAATATCTCTTTAACGTATCGGAAGCCTCTCTAATGGTGCAATGAATCTAAACTAGCGTGTGTTTATGAAAAAAATATGACATTCCATAGAATTAGACAAAAATACTGTCGTGACTTGGAAATATTGGAAGCAAAGCAGACAACAAACGGGTTCGAAATAGTCCGTTTCAAATCGTAATAAGCAAAACAAGATAACATTCAACGCACTATACACATTCAAAACATTAGGCATTCATAAGTTTGTGAAATCATCCAGTATAGCTATAATACAATACAACATCGAACATCATGTTGTAATACGTCCTTATTTCGCTATAAACGATTTAGTATTTCATGTTGTTGTTTTTTTCGCAGACATGATGTATTCAGATCAGATGCCTAGTATTGTGGCATTTGGTCCGGAACCATGCTGCTTGACACCCAGGCAAGGCATAAGGCTAGCAAATTTGATAATGTTAACCCTTAGACTGCTAGTCGCGACTATGGTGATTATTCAAAGAGCTTGGATCCAGATCAGACGCCGAGAAACTCGGCGTCTGATCTGGCTCCAAGCTGTTTGACACTCAAACAATAGGTTCACTAAATTTTAAGAAAATCGGACCATATTTAAAAATGACGCAGACGACATTTTCAGCAGACGACAAATTTCGTAGCAGGCGAAGGATTAAGACATCGAGCAGACCATTCTTGAGCAGAAGGCACTTTTCAGCGGTTGAAAATCAGAAATTGGGAAATCAGAAAAGACTGCCAGCAACTAGTTGTAATAGAAAGTCTTCATACAGGACCATTGATCCGCCTAATTAAATCTATTAATATAGTTATTCGCATAAATAATTTCAAAATTAAAATGTTCCCTCATATTGAATCAATACGTCATTGATTGTCAGTGTTTGGAATGCGATTTCTGCATCTGTTACAATGTGTATCAATAAATTAATTAATGTTTGCATACTATATCATTATGCATTGCTTTAAATTTAGATATTTCAATCGTGTATCGTGACTTATTTTAACTCTTGAATATGTAACACAATACACTTATGTAAATCCATAAGAAAATGCAAACCAGGCAAGAACCATTTTGTAACTGTTAAAAGCTTAAACGTTGAATCAACATCTTTCTGTGGTATATCGACATCCACACAGAAACCCATCGTCGTGTAAAGTGTTGCTTGGACTATGTATAAGCATGTTTTATTATTTTTCTCCTCTTATTATTATACAGAATAAGAACACATGTTAGGCCTCAAACAAAAATGCAATCGCAGCTTCAAAAGGGTTTATATCCTGATGCGTTAATTACATGCCATTTACTGACAGAAGTGTATATGATGTAAGCTGATGCCAACATAAAATACCAACCCGACGCTTATGTCTAGCAGATTCGAATGATAGAATATCCCAAACACTTTTAAAGGTCATGGCTTATGTGGTTTGAAAGATAAATTGCATGATCATATCGTAAAATATATCAAAAAGATCTTTAACCATTAGCTAATTAGTTTAATCATTATGGTAATGAAACCTCCGGATTAGTTTTCAATAAAAAAAAAGCACCAAGTATTCTGAATATAGCCCACATATGAATGCTAGAGGGCAACAACTGGTTGCTCTAATGGAAAGCAAATAATGTACAACATAATTTGACGCCACGACGCAGACATTTACAATGTTTGCTTGGTTCTCAGGTCGAATATCATATTTGCGGCGCCTTGATAGAAATACTACAATCAGAAATGGACGATCATTTGATTAATAGTGTTTAACCTCCTCGATTAGTATTGCTTATATTTCAGCCCCATGAAATATTAATTAAATATTTACTTATTTATCATATTCTTAAGACATTAATATTAATTCATAACTCTCAGGTTTACACTAGACCAAACAGATCTGACAGGCAAACAGTGCTAAACCCGATCAGATAGCGGCTATAGAAAGCTGTCTGATTAAGCTTAAATATTACTGTGTGGCTTTTTGCGTATAGATCTATGATTTAAAAGTATTTAATGAATGTGGCATTGAGCCATTCTCACATTAGCCATCATATTGACTTTCAATTCAGACTCAAACATAGGTTACATGTGTTGATATCCGGTTGGCGTCTCGTCTGGATAGCCAATAGTAAAGTTTAAAACGATATACAATTAGTAGAAAAACTTCCCTTTAACATTGCTGCAGACGTCTATACTAGCGGCTTTTCTACTAGGGCTTAAGTTTAGAGTTATGGCAACGTACATGGTAAGGTAGGCGTTGCATCTCGATCGTAACTGTTGCGCTTTCCGCCACACATTCTTCATTCTTAGCACATAATTATACGCTGGTTACTTTTGGGGCAATTTCCGATCGATTAGTATATCAATCATCATCAATTTGTTTGCAACTTACAGTGCATTTGCAAGAGCATCAATAATGCTTTGGTTTATTTTATGGCGACTACGTAAGTATGATTGAATTCCGCATGAATCTAGAGTTGTCACCAATACACTTTGACGTTTTTACCAATTCAAGATATGTGCGGCATGATGCATTACGTAGTTCAAAATCAAATTGCTAAGAATCGATGCATACGACAAATGATAAGGATGATAAATTTAACCGCTTCAACACACTTGCTTAATATATCTGGATTGATTCATTTGTTCAATGTTCAATTTGTACATGGAGAAAGAGTAAGTGCTCATTTGGATTTTAATTCTATTTCTCTTGTAATACACACAAAGTAAGGATTCTATTATCTAATTATCTTAAGTATGCATTATTTCATTACCTACTAAATTTATTGTTGTTAGCCTAACTTAGTCTGTAACAGGTTTATACACATCACTGTACGTACAAGTTAACTGAAGCATTATCTCATTAGTTAGATATTTATGGCACAAGAAATGTGAAACCAAATGAAGTGCATTCTTTCTTAGTGTAGCGCACTTGAGCATAATTAAAGTATAAGGTAATTACATGTCTTTTTTAAGCGCGTTAAATTGTTTATGATGTGAAAACAATTCTATCTGCAGTTTGTACCAAACTACCTACCTAGATTAACGATACGAGGTTTGTGGCAAGGTGCTTATTATCTGAATTGTTGGTTAAAGGAACTGGTTAATAAGCAATACTAAATCTATCATACTGTTATATCATGCTATAAACATTTGTATTAGTATTTGCATGCATTGTTTTATGTTTATAGATGACCTTACTTAACGTGAGTGTTTATTCATTTAATTTTAATGAAACGAGTTTGTTAATAGTCAAAGGACGTCCCTCAGCCTTTGCGAGTGTCGTATGAGTTAAGTCAACACCACTCAATTAAATGATGATGAACAAACACGAATTTTAGATTTTATTTACCATAAAAAGAGGATTCAAAACTTGATTTTCCTGATGCTTGAGGACACTATGACTTTAAGCGTAGCTAGCCATTCCTTGTTTATGTCACTGACATGTTTTATGCATAATGTCAGGTAGAATTGCTATATGTGGTTGGTTGACATTTTGAAAAAGAAAAAGAGGACAACTTTGATTAAATAATGAAAAAAGTAAGCTGGCTATGGGGTCATTTGGGGAACTTGTGACATTAAATCTCCACTTGAATGATTATTTCTTTCATGTTATTTAGACAATTTACACATTTACACATTTTACAAAAGTTGAACTCATTACGTACTAATCTTATATTAAAATCCCAAAACATCTTATATGCAAGATAAGATAATATATACAAAAAAAACAACAAATATAGTTTTTTAAATGGTTTGTAATTGATGGAAATGGAGCCTTTCAGCTCACTACGATCAAATGCCACCATTCATTTGTTCAAGTGTCTACTGCTACACAGACATCAAAATTACTTCTTACGTGTTATAAGGCTATTTGCATATTCTGATTAACACATCGAAGAGCACGCATTCGTCTATATTAATCGTTTAAACCTTTACTTAATATGCTATTTTAGACTCGATCATAATGTAGTAAAATATAAATTGAATAATAATTATATATGAAAAACCGAATTATGAATTATTTTGAAATCATTGTAGAAAATAAAGCTTTTGCTCATTATGAGCAGATGCTCTATTTCCTTCGATGTGTTTAGTAGTCAAACGATGCAGAGGCCATACAAGGCGAATCTATGAAGTAAAGGGTTACTGTTCTCAAATATTGCTTATTTATAACCGGCTCCTGGTCTACAATAGACGTGTTCAGCAAGCATATCATGGCTTTGTTTGTAGGTATTGTTTCAATATGCTGTATGTATATATGTACTTATTACGCATTGTAATGAAGACAATAAATAATGATTTTCTCTCTAAAACTAGGACAATGCACATCATTTGATTTCCAGAAATAGGTACTTTATTATACAGAGCAGGAATTAATTTTTAAAGTGATATCTAGCCCATATACTTTAAAACAACACTTGTTTTAAGAATGAATAGGTCCCGAAAATGTTACAATATTTCGTTTGTTACATAGGAAACGGGAGAAAGTCCTGTTCAAGTGAAAAATACCGTACTTTGGTTGTCTTATATTTATCGTGTATTGCCATATAAATTTGTTCGTGCATTAGCCTCGTAATAGGTGTGAGGGGACCGGGGTCCATCTCCAAGCACAACTTACACAAGCATCTATAACGTTATTTTGAATGAATGTGGGTGTTGTTGTTATTGTTTGTTAGATTTCTTAAGAGTTGCGTATAACAAATTAAAAATAAAATATGTGACTCACACAAAAATCCTAATTGGATAGCTTAAGTGCGTTTAACCCTTTTCGCCGCTTAATTCAAAATTGTCGGTTGTAAATGTTTTTGGATCAAATATTATTCGAAAAAAAATAACAAAAATAAAATAAACTTTGAATTGTTCAATAACTCTAATATTTGGAGTACATTTTGCTACAAAAACGTTAAGTCCCTGAACAGACTTCACGTCTAAGACGGCGTCTGATCTGGGACCTCACTTTGTTGCAATGTCGAGTTGATTCCCCTATGGCGGTAAAAGGGTTAACCCGTTACCACGTGTGCGTGTTTCAAACTCATACAAACTGAACTCGTCTTACCAAAACGAAGAATGTGGAAAAATATAAATATCAATAGATAATTTAGTTGAATGGTTTTGAACGCAGTTTTAACATCACTGTGAAAAGCTTCCTGGAAAATATAACATTTGTTCACCATGAGTAAAAATAGCTTTTACACTGCTTTCATTTACAGCTGCTACAGTGGATGGCAAATTTATTTATCGCAAGGGCACTGTAGGTTCATATTCGACTGAATTCAAATATATGTATGTGTAATAACTGGGGTTTTTCCTTAAGGGTTAACTATAAAAATATTTCATTTAAATAGACAGTTAAAAAGATAGATTGAAATATATGTTGCTAATGGGATTCGATCGATAAAACTTTTGGCTAGTTGGAAAACAGTTTTGATCCTCTCGACTACAAACTGCTCGATTTACTTTAACCGTTTTACCCCGATGCTTTTGCAATATTGATCCATAAAGAAATAGTTTGTTGTTTGCAAAGGATGAATATCTACGCAAAAAAAGGGATAATGTATGATTGTTTTGATAACTTTATAAGACAAAGCAACAATATTCGCTTATGTGAAGTAAATATTTAAAACATATTATGCAAGTATTATGTCAAAATGAGCACAGTATATGACATCGCTGTCGGGAACTCCGTGTCACTTAAACTTAATCTTTATCAAAACATGAATTCCATGTGTAAAACTAAGCTGTGAACTAGCTGCAAATGAGCTAAATAAATCGACCAAAGCTTCCGTAATACAGCAAGCTAAAGTATAAGCCCATTTGGAACTCGTTTCTGTAGTCGTTATACCACTGATATTGCATTGCATACACAACGTAAACCAAATAGTCCAAAAGGAGGCATAACTAAGTAGAAATTAAATCTAGAGAATTATTATCATGATGATCATGTAGCGACCTGGAATACGTGTGTATCAATTTTATGTAAAATCATTAAATATATTGTGATACGAATGGAAATGTGGTCTGTAGTCTTTTTCTACAACATCTAGACAAACTAATAAACGATATTATCCGAACAAACAAACCACACTGTTCGTCTGTCTGTCTGTGACATTTGTATTGCAAAAATCAACGATTAAGATAAGATGCCAAGTAATCTAAACTGATTACACTTAGTCGATACCTTCTTGAAAATGTCCTTAGAAAATGTATTGTCTAAGGACAACATCTACTTCGGGAGAAATGTTTTGACGGGATATTGTTCAAATCAGTAAAAGGTTTTAATATATAATACCTGTTTTTGATAAAACTGAAAGATAATACAAATACCTTGTGAAATGCTTGCCCCTTTCTGCCATTTATAAAATTAAGGAAGATATTAAAGAGAGTTTTTTTTCAATATCGACACTGTTTTTATTGCGTGTTAATTTTCATTCAAGGAAATGAGCAATTGCTGTGTAATTAGCTTAAAAGGTTATCGTCTCCTGCCATTGTCAACAACAAATAATGTTACCAACATGAACCGTAATTTTTTTTCACAGCTAATATGCACTTGTATTTGAACAAAGAAATAAAACTGTCGTTTTTAGAATGTCATTGAAACGACCACTGTCGTAAATGTCTTTAAAAGGACAATCATCATTATGACGTTTAGCATGACACGACGGTATCACAATGTGTCAAAGTTACAGATATGCGTTCATGTTTCTTTTTTGACAGAATGTCAATTTCAAGTCACAAAACCCTATCATGTGACCACTCATTTAGAATCGTCGTAAAGAGACGAATCTAAATGAGTGATCACAACAAGGGTTAAAAAGTGTCAATCATAATATATTATATTCACGCGTTATCTGGAGCTAATGATACATAACACGATATCTATAGAACTGTGGCTGAAAGTTCAAAAGTGCTAACATTTAGTATTAATCCTAATAGGGTTTTCAAAACAGTTGTTTGATCTGACGCGGGATGATCAGGGTCCACTTCTGCATTTATTTCTCGAAACACTGAACAAAATCTGACATGTTTTTCTTTCAAACTAGGGTTGACAACAATTTGGGTATACAAAACCTTGGTAGCGAATTGCGATTTGATTGTCTGTCATTGTTTTTACTTGTCATGATATTTTTCAAAACAATAAAAAAACAAAAAAGTAGTTTAGAGAATTAACCCGTAATCGGACGCTATATTGTCGCTTGCTTAAACGATAATCTGTTAAAAGTTTGCATTATATCCGGTTCGCGTGAAACTTAAGTGAAACTATTGTTCGATTGTTAAAAAGCTTTAAAGGCGTTTGCGGCTAAATAATAAATCATGTTTAAACTTTGTAGCTTGAAAGACCATGCAAATACTTGCTGAAATATGAAATAAACAGTAGGTGTCACTCATATTTTAAAGATTTTATTTACTGTTTTCTATGTGATCAAATTCACTCTTTTCTACGGTTTAGAACCATATAGAGCCATTTACCATTACACTCATAAAAACGATTATTTAAATGTAATGTAAAAATGCATATTCGCTTTTTACATTGCATTTAACTAATCAAGTAACAAGTAACAAATATTTGTTTTAAAAAGTAATAAAACAAATGTTAACATGTGTGAAACACTCGTACACCGGTGTAACGTAACTCTCGCTAGAGCCTAGATTTGTAACTACCACAAACGCCTTTAAATCCCGCACTGTCGAATTGTCAATAAATCGTCACCTGTCGGGCCCTACCCATTTGAAAACTATTACACCATCGACGATAAGGCGATAAGGGTTTCGATTAGAAGGTTGTGAAAATTGATCGTACTCTCATATACATGTATCTGTATAAGAGCATGTCGCATAATAAAACAATATGTAAGACATAATTACAAGCAAATATCAAACATGCAATACGAGTGTGCGTTTTTGAATACCATATGTACACGTATAACAACTTTTCTCTCATTATTACACAATTATATGCCTTGCCTATATTTGATATGATAAAAAAATCACAAGTGTTATCTGCGGAACAGTTCTTGAAATGGAAAAGCATGTATTATATCTAATTAGTTCAATAATATGATATCACCTTTATGATAACGACATTATTATGTTTTAACGTCTTAATTATGGTGCTTCATGTGTAAATGTCGCCGCTATTAAAATACTTTGCGGTGATAGTCTTAGATGAATAATTTTAGGAGATATAAGTATTTAAACCTAACTTTCAGCGGATAAAATGGAAATCGGTCTTTCTAATTAGCTTCTACAGCATTACCTACTGATATATATAGTTGAACAACCGAATGGATTATGTTAAAAGATGGCCATATTGGTTTCAAAATATCGAAAAGAAAACGATTATGCTCGAACAAAAGTGCGAAAATTATACCATATTCTGCAATATGTTAAGTACAATGCAAACACGGTAACTTCCTTTTGACTAGATATTTACCTTTTTAATCAGATACACTCCAAATTGATACTTTGATAAGATAGCAAATATAGTAAATGATTAACTGTTGATTCTGGTCTTTAAGCCCGGGCACTTGCAATGACATACGATTTTGGCGTTTTTGGTCATAAGTGATTAAATAGAAATAATCCGTGGATGACATGTATCTCGATTGACCAGCATGCGTGCTTCCGTGGTCATGATTCCCACCTACATGTTCATGTAAATAGTGTGGGTCCTTGTGTCACGAAAATGGCTCCCGTGCGACTTTCGTGCCAAAATTGATTTTTTTTGTTTTAACTGAAAGCTTAGGGTCCGGGGATTGCAAAAACCAGGGGGTGGAATTTTCCGACCCCGGGAACCCACAAATCTAGGTCAAGGTCACTTCCAGTTTTAGAAAATCAGGGGTACGGTAAATATGTGTATATCACAGATTTTAACGTTAAATATTATTGACAATTGAATAATCTGTCTTTCACCTTATATTTAAGTGGTTTTCATAGTCTTATGCGAGACCTTACGCATAAGGAACAAGAGTTATCGGCCTTAAAATAATTGAAAATACGCATTTTTTGTGATATTCCGTGCGATTTTCACGGTGATTTCACCACGGTGGCGCAATTTTCCTTCACCGGAAACCCCCATATATAGGTCAAGGTCACTTTCGGTTTTTGAGAAATAGTAGTACGGTAAATGAAAAAAATCAGCTTAAATTGTGTGATTTTCGTGCCGAATAATTACAATGTTTGTTTAAACGTAGAGTTCTGGGTCTCGGGATCGAAAAACCATTGTAGCGTGAATTTCCAACACCGGAAATCCCATATCTAGGTCAATGTCACTTCCGTTTTTTGAGAATCAGTTGATGGTAAAACATAAAAAATTAGAAAAATTCGAATTGAATGTATGTCACGTATTTTTATGCTGCAAGCTATAAACAAAAGATGCAGCTGTCATTTATTTCTTGTGGATTCATGAGCATGGTTTGGGGTCTTAGGAATCATATTTCATATTTATGGGCCTTGAATAAATGAGATAATCGTATTGTTGTGTTATTCCGCGCAAATTGTGTGCTTTTTATGCCGAATTATTATGATTTTTGTTCAAACGTAGTGTTCTGGATCTCGGGATCGCAATACCACGGTAGCGTGATTTTCCTACACCGAAATCCCCCATATCTGGGTCAAGGTCACTTCCGAGTTTTGAGAAATAGAGGAACAGTAAATAATAATATTAGCCATAATCGAACTGAGTGTATATCACGGATTTTTACAATAAATGTTGTTGAAAATTTAATAAACTGTCTTTTAACTCATGCCATAGTTGCTTTTCGAGCCTTATGTGGGGCATCATGCATAAAAAGGGGTATTCATTAAATTGAAAATTGTTTTTGCTTTTTTGTAAAAAGTGTTTGAAATGTTTGATAAACATCTTATAGGGAGAATTATAAAGGCTTAATTTATTATTAGTTTGGAGAATTTTTGATATTCTACAGCGATTCTAGAAAAAACTAGAACCCAGTCAAATTAGCTAAAAAGGCGATGTATACAGTGACGTCTCGTTTATCCGGAATCCGTTAAACCGCAAACCTCGCTATCCGGATATGGTTTCCTGCTTACATGTTTCATTTGCAAACAGTGTAGCACCAGATCAGAGGGCTCCTGTAGGAGCCCTCTGATCAGGTTCTGCACCGTTTGCAATAATATATATCACTATAAAT
>JAULCE010274070.1:0-10841 GCA_032359355.1 Macoma nasuta | reverse complement strand
CTGGTCCGGCGGGGGATCAAACTCACGACCCCTGGATCAAGAGACGAGCGTCTTACCGCTCGACCAAATCCGCCGGTCCATAAGGTTTGGTGAAGAAATAAGAATAAGAGCATTTTTAATACGTACCTTATCTGGAGACCTGAGACCGGACTTTACAACCGTAATACACAATGGTCTACTGGAATAAGGCATAATCGATGTATCAATTTTTCATGGGTTACAAACTGTGCAGAGAATATAGTTCTCTTTGTGTTTGTTTCAATATTGATAAACAATGCATAAATGTGAAGATGCTATGTTAGCATTAGAATATGTATCCAAAGTCATTCAGCAATTACTTTTATATTCCTTAATCTTAAGATCAATCAATCATGTCATAAAAAGATGCCCCCTCTGGCGATTCCTTCTTAATATGGCTGTTGACACAAATAACAGTGTAATATTATTTCATTAGGTAGTGGGAAGAAGCATTTCCTCTTTTCTCATATCTTCATAATTTGAGACCTTTTCATTTGTTTCCCCTGGCATTCAGAATGTCCTAGATGTGTCAATCAAGCCGATGGCAAAAACGTTAGGTGAACTGTAAGATTGTTAAACGGCCTCAATATAATTTACGCATTGTTTAATCTCTAAATTTGCTGTATGCTAAATTTTATAAAAAAAAAATGTTTTGTCTAAGCAATGATTCACACCTTTCTTACATGCGATATTACACGCACGTTACAATTATTTCCGTTTGACTGCCTCTTACATACAGATAAACGACATTTACATTTATGTTTAGCCATTAGTTTTATATTTCAATCGCTAAATGAACTCAGTTAAAAATGAACTTGTCCAAGGGTGTTTGAAATAGATGGTGAGTTATGACATAGCTACATGTACAGTTCATAGTCAGGTCAGCTGTTGTGCATTTTTGAACTTTATCGAGGTTTTATTACCCGCAGTCTGTGCATGTATATGCTAATTAAATCACAATTCAGGCATTGTCACTAATGAATATGTCTATATAATGCAAAAAGCATCTGTTTATTTGATTTGACGCCGTAGCTTAGGGCTTTTCTATAAATCAACTTTGCTGTACTGTTTATATAACACACCTCCGGGAGGCCATCATCTATGGGGCGCTAATGTGATTTGGAAATGTTTTAATGCATATATTATCATCCCTCCCAATAGGGACAACAGTAACGCCGTGTACAGGCTTGGACCCGGGTCAGACGCCAAGTGATTCGTGATGATACTGGTCAGAAACAGTCATATTTTATATTCTGTCACTGCACATATTTTTACTACCTGCTCGAGGAATTATTTCCAACATGGCATATGATTTAGATCCGCACACGTAATATAGCTGTGGTGCAATGTCGTCAGAATAATCCCATAACTGTAAGTGAATGTGTGAGTGTGTTAGTATCTACGTAAGGCAGATATATAGAGCCGTCACACTGTAATATTACACAGTAGACACATGGCAATATATCACATCCTGCCACATTGTCCTGTCACTGGACCAACACGTCCTAAAACTATCCTTGAGTATCGAGCGTAGTAGTCAAGGGGTCTATTTGCCCGATATGTATACGTTTTGGTGATTTAAATGATTTAGGAAGTCTGCGCATTCACAAATATGCAAACTCTTGATACTGTAAAGATGCACTGTGAATCTGTGATACATTACAATTATTTTCAAAATGTTAGTTTATCAGATCAACAGGGTCTTTGGAATTTAAATGTCTGTTCAGATATTCAGTATTTTCCAAAAGTTCCATATCATATTTTAGATGCCATGAAATCGCACATCCTCAACAGTTATCGCTTGTATGGGTATGATACAGTCAAGCTATTTGGATACCACATCATCCGCAAATACAGTATGATCTAGATCTATATCCTTTGAAAGACCGACACTTGTCGTTTGCGAAATTTTCGTCTGCACTTTTTTGTCGTCTGCTCATATTTATATATATTAATTTATTTGTCCTTAGTGGAATGAGTACAACCTGAGTGTCAAACAGCTTGTAGCTTGATTAGACGCCGAGTTTCTCGGCGTCTGATCAATCTCTAAGCTGTTTGCAAAGGTTACTACAATAACGGTTTATACGGTATAGTCTTCCAAAGGATATCCAAACCTTCTGTTTAGTGCCCAATCAATTGCGTTAGTTGGCCTTTGAAAGTTTAAAGTATTCATTTAAAATGATACAAAGTTTCGATTGAGTTTCCGGCTCTTTATAAAGTCACGTGATCCTCAATAGGTAGGACAGTTTGAGTCTGATAAGATTATGTTCGCTTGTCAACCTGTTAGTATATTTGAACAATAAGGAGTCATTCTTTATGTACATATTGAATTAGAATTTATATATCATTTGATATATAGTATCATTGGTATGAACGGGTTAAGTACAATGGCTTTCCATAGCAAGAACAACTCCATTACTTTTTTTCATATGTAGGGTTTTGGATATTGGATTTGAAAATAAACTGAATTTTTAGTTTGTAAACTTATTTAGTGCATCCTGAAAAGATAAAGATCAATTCGAAAAGTCTCCATCTGGAATGTATAGTTTAACTATTCTTGTTATATAGTGTATTCATTGTTTACTAATACTCGTAAGACATACGAAGTGTAACATTATAGAAAATTTCTGATTGTTGATTTGTTGTGCAGATACAGCTGTTTATCTTGCACACATTCCCATCATATTTAAGTTGTATCAATATGGCTAGCACACCTTATTATAAAAAAGGAATGATCTTCCAAACGTCCATTCCCTTGTTAACAAAGAGTGTCTTTGATCCACCATCTGAAATTCCCATGACATAAATATCCCCAAATGTTAGACATGCACAAGAAACGTTTGGTATGTGAAATAATTACTCGTTAATTGCTAATTATCTCTAAAGTAAAAAACAATCAGACGAATAAATACTTATATTCGGGAAAAAGACGACACATAAATTGTAATTTACGACAATTAGTTGTATATACCCGCCCTTACCATACACATATATACTTTTCAATATCTATCTCGTTGTCCTACCAAGATAATGTTATTTCACATGCTTCGAAGCGTAAAGTATATATTCCATATGACAACACACAGCCTAGACCCTAATCAATTTAATCTGAAAGGAACAACTTGATATTGGTCTACATTTTTGCATAACCCTTCATAAATAAATGCAGTACATCGTGCCATAAACAGATGTATTCTTTTTTATGAAGGTCGTTAGACGTTCTGAAACGATGTTGATGACAATTTACATACATAATTTAGCATTCCCCGTCTGTATTGCCAGTAACTGCGACACAAATGTTTTTTTCCTTTAGGTATTTAACGAATATTTCGATATATTATCACGGTTTGTCCTTAGTTGTCAGACTTACACGAAAATATAAATGTATAAGATATCAGCGAGCTAAATAAGCCAGAAATCAGAATAGATAGACTGTACCCCAGGTAAATGTCCCTTGTATAATTATGTTCCTCTGCGTTTAAAGCACTCACAAGTGAAAAACACCTCGTTAACAGTATGTTTGTTCAAACAAATATTTGTTCGAATACATTTTAACACTAATGAGGCTAACATTTGAGCGCTACTTACCTTTACCAAGTTTAAAGGCGTTTGCGGCAGTAAGGGTGATTTTTTTTCTCAATAATAGATTTTTTTGAAACTTTGTAGTTAGAAAGAACATGCAAAAACTTGTTGAAAAATGAAATAAAAAATAGGGGTCACCGATATTTTTAAGATTTTATTGACACTTTCCTTGTGACCGAATGCACACTTTTCTACGGTTTAGAACCATATATAGCCATTTACCATTACACTCATAAAACGATTGATTAACTGCAAAGTGAGAAATGCATATGCATTTTTCACATTGCATTTAATTAATCGTTTTATGAGTACAACACGTAAAACATATGTATACAAAATTTTAAAACAATTTAGACATGTATTAAATGCTCGTAAACCGGTGATATGCAACTCTCGCGAGAGCCGAGATTTTGTAACTACCGCAAACGCCTTTAAGACATCGCGCAATAGACCCAGAACTCCGACGTGGCGTCTAAAACTTGGTTCCCATCATATGCTTTTCATGCGATTTATCTACCAATCAAAACCATTGTCGAAATATATTTAATATAGTAATAAATGTGACTGTTCATTGTGTGAAATGTGTTATAATTTGAATAAGTCAGGCGGCGCTCATACAATAAATAGAGGATCTTACACGAGTATTTGCCATTATCTTGAAAAGAAAACCTTAGGATTCTATTGATGATATTTAGAGGAGTTTAAAGGGAATTGCACAACTGTGCAAAATGAACACAATTTCCTCCACGTGACAATGGGGGCCAGAACGCTATGTGAAAAAAAAAACGCCATGACGACAATGATATCAAACGCAATTTCAGCAGATGGTCCCTCTTTCGTCGTGTAAGCATGCCTAGCGTCCGGTTTCAGGCTAACATGCAAACTTGCAATATGTCAATTCGTGACATATGGTATTTATGCCAATGATTTTTGTCACTCCAAGTTTCTAATTTAGGCGAAAACATTCAAAGTCATGTAGCTGAATATATCACAAATCAAATTCTCGAATTACTCCTTTTTAGCTCACCCAATACCCTGGTCACAACTCGTAAAGGACTCGGGGACTCGGTGATTATGTCTCGCCGAGCTCGTTGCAATTTTCCAAGTCGTGAGCAGCTCGCGAGTGCCACCTACGGTACGGGCATCGCATGATGTCCGTGCGGATTTTGGAACACCGCGAGATCAGTAAGAGCACAATGATTGCAAGTACACAGTGCGGACACCGTACGAACATCGTGCATCGTACGAGCTCGTCCGAGCTCCTTGCGAGCTCCGCACGACTTGTCTGCGGTGTCGTTAAGGATGTCCTACATTTGTATCTTCCAAAAGATCGTACGGGTAAGCAGAAGCTACGAGGCCCGTACGCAATGTGCCATAGTGAACTTTCCTGTCTGTCATTGCGCACACAAGTATGTTGTATTCTCTTGCTATCAAGCAATGAAGGCGAACTCTAATTTGCAGTTGACCTCAACAACGAGTAATGGACCATCTTCACTAGAACGATGACAGCTCTAAACAAGCGAATAATAGGTGGCTTGACCAAAATATATTCCAAACTTTTGAAAGGCATTACATCATCTCACTGATCCTCCATAACAGCTCTTATTAGTGGCTATGTAACTTATGACGTTTGACTGTAGAAAACATTGTAGACAATGGAGAATTTGCTCGTAACGATTTCAAATAGATTCAAAAGCGCATTTTACTTTTGCCTAAATTTTCATATTTTTTGTCAGATTCTTTCCTTGTAGAGTAAGCTAAATAGCTTGTGGAGGAAATGGATAATTAGCCATGAAGTTACACAATCCTTACTCAAAAACACAGAGACAATAAACAATGTTGACTACATATGTGTTACATGAGTTTGTTTTCCCGATTAAACATTTACAGCAATTGTCATCACCAAGGACACTCCTGTGAAAATACCTTATGTTTTTCTTTTTTGTTGCTGGGATTGTCAGAGCGAATTTCTCAAACATTCACTAATCTAATTTTTAGTTTTTTACCACTAGTTTCATGTTGAACATGTTGAATAATTCTCGTGGTCTGGCATTCGCATCAGTTATTACATAAAAACGTGTGTAAGAATGATTCTCAATCGTTTTCAAAAAGTAATCACTTGTTATCGCTTATTCTTTTGGTGTCAAATTGAAAATTGTCAATTAGTTTTAAATAAGAAGAAACATTAAAGAGGAGTGAAGTTACGCTTACCCGTGCTTTTTTTATGTCTAACGACGTCATCTTGGTGTCAGTATTACGTTTCAGAATAACATCATGCAGGTTTTGCATGCGGTGTGCACCTTCTGTTCGTAAAACATGCTACACTATTTGGCGTTGGAGTGCTGGAGTTACTCTGCGTCTAATCTTGCTCAAAACAATTGGATAATGGATTCATTAGTAGGTAGAAAACATCGTGTCTACCATTGCACCATAATGCACCGCGTATATATATCAGAACAAACGTCTTCTGTAGGGCAAGCTTTTCCGTATTGTCTGATTGCTTTATTGTGTTATTGACTTTTCTTCGTACGTAAGACGGAATGAAGAAAGCGAAAGGAGATTTTCTGCACCTAATTAGTCGGTCATTATTGGGGCATGTAGCCTGCTTAATGTGGTGAATGCCGTGATACCAATGTGCGAGAGGCGAGAGATACTGAGATGTAGACGGGACATATTAACAACTGGCCTAGCTCTCACAAAGCATCTCGAGTCGTGATCGTGTTCAAACTCAACATTTCAATGTTGGATATCTCATTGAATTTAGTTGTGTGAAGTTGGCACAACATTCGACATTCAGATATTTGGATGTTTTAAGTGTCGAGCCGGTTCGACATTAAAAATAATAAAAAAAATGAATGTCGGATGTCGAATGCTGTGCCAACTTCACACAATTATTGAATTAATTCTAATGCAACTCCACTACAATTTTGTCCTTCCAGTGGAACATGGAACGCTTCCCTGGCATTCACAATTTCATTACAATGGCATTAAAATTTAGGGCAATATCTGAGTTTGAGCACGATGTCGACTGGAGTCGCTTAGCGAAAGCCGGGCCAGGTCAGGCCTTATATCTTCGGTCTAAGATTATTCTAAATCTCGAATTTTTAAATTTTAATTTATCCTTGCAGTCACAAATTACAGGCGCAGTCGAACTTTATTGTTTAACTGGATTAAGATCCAAGCTTCAGTCGATACGTGAAAGTTTGGCCAGATACTTGAATATAATAATGCTTATAACAGAGTGATATGATCTATATACATTCCAGTTAAAACACAAATACCCCAATTGAAATACAAACCAATCTGAAAATATAACAATTATCTTATCCATGTCAAGCCTTTTCTCCAAATAAACGCGTTTCAACACATCTTCAACTGATGGCTATTAAAAACATTGTAGGAAATTGAACATTTGCTTGGAACGAATAAAAGCTCCCTTCACTACAATGATTTCAATATATTTCATTTACTTATTTTGTGTTATGTTATATATTTTTTACCAGAATATTTCCTTATTGAAAAGTCAAAATCAACCGTTTAGAGAAAATGATTGATATTGAATTGTTATGAGTTGCACATAGAGTGCAGTTGCATCAGACACCAGTATACTATTTTGCTGACTTTGCCCAAAGTTTGTAGGTCTGTTGTTTTAGAAAAAACTTTTGACAAATTCAAACCTTTGCTTGTGAAATATATTTTATATTCATTTTGAGTTTATAACCATCACATGAAAAAATGTCAAATACTAGCAATTAGTTACAAACTGATTTATAAACTGTTAGTTGTTTGTCAGACATATCATTGTTAATTTTAAAGCAAAACAAAACTCGAGCTTGATAAGGGTTATAGCGACACAGAGAACATATTTTTTTCTTCTATAGAATTTATATGGCACAAATAAACGCCTTCTCGCTGCAGTTCATCGGGATATGAACCGCAACGGGTCGCGTGCAAAGTTAACGTAAACCCCTTTTTGGTTACGTTCACGTACTTTGCACACGACTCGTTGCAGTTAAATTCTCAATGAACTGTGCACAGCGAGAAGGCGTTTATTTCTTAATTACCTCTCACTCATATATGGTATAACTTACTGCACTGTTATTATTGTTGTAATTGCTTAACCAAGGAGATGGAATGTATAAACTAATCCTTTCCTCGAAATTCTCTATTTCCTACAATGTTTTTAATAGTCATCTGTTACAGAGGCACTCAAAGGCGCTTCTGTGGAGGAAAGGGTTAAGTTTCGCTATGATCTTTATCCACATGAATGTTAGATTATGTTTTTAATGTTACCTTAATAAACATGTGTGTTGAGTTGCAGACGACAACTTTAAATTTGGCATCGAAAAGGTAAAAACCGAACGAATGCCGAGTAGTCAGGCCAGGGTCTACAGTAGTTGATTATGTCACCCTTAACAAATATACAAAGGGATCAAGATGCGAGAATATTTTTTTCGGATGATAATTTTCATCAACTTGAAGCATCATAAAATATCTTTTTGTTGACGTATCTTTACAGGCCTAGTTTTTACCATTTTTTCAGACAGTCGTTATGTATTTGAACATTAATAGATTGTTCTAGGTAAACCGCAGTGTAGCATGTAAAACGTTCAAGAGCGATGATTTATGGCTAGTCTTTATTTTGATTAAACCTTCCAAAAACATGTATTTATAAGCAAAGGGTCTGGCTATCTCTCGAGAAAAATGCCAATAAGAAAATAGCAGAACATAATCACATTTGACTTGAAAACACGTACGACTGCAGAGGTTCGACATTGTATTGCCTGCTACTGTTTAAATGTGTATACAGTAAAGTCTCGTCAATCCGGACAAGTTAGGTACCTAGAAATACTCCGGATAAACGAGATTTCCGATATCGAATAAACAGTTTACATGTAATACTTAAATTATGACTTTTGAAAAATAAACATAATGTTTTAAACTTCTACTTCGAAAGTAAACTTCCATTGATGTATACTATTGAAGATAGTGCAGCACCAGATCAGACAACACCAACAGGGGCCCTCTGGTATGGGCTTTCACTGTTTGCATATGAAATATGCAACTAGAAAACCATATCCAGATACATGTAGCAATGTTTCCGGTTTAACGGATTGCAGATTAACGAGATATCACTGTATTTGAATTCAACAATGACATGCAATATGCACGGTTTTCATTCTGAAATCGCACTGAATCCTTCCTCAACAAGCTATTTAGACTAACCCACAAGGAACAAATCTAATGGATAATACGAAAATCTTCATATTTCTGTGGGTAAAGTGTTAACATTTTCTTTCACAGTAGTGCCCTTTGATACCTCTTTTGCAACCGTTATTGAAAACATTGTAAAACATGAACCTTAAATCTGAACAAATCACAGTAGTTTTCCTGTGTGGGAATTCGTGTCGAAGTAAGGGGTGACTATCGTCCGTGTTCTTCGAAAACATCGTATCTGCCACTTTGGTAAATTGGTAGTTACGACGTTATGAACAGGTCGTCGGTGTGAGTCAAAAACACGTATGTGCTATTTTAGCCAATGGAATATATGTGATTTTAGAAGAAATGGTCGGTGATCATTTAAAATCACGTATGTGCCATTTTTGAAAAATGGCACATAGCCTACGTGGTTTAAGAAGAAAACCGACGATTTCTTCTAAAACCACGTAACTACCAATTTATCACTCTGGTAGATACGAGGTTTTCGACGAACAACGTCGCTATGTTTAAAAGTTCAATTTACAAGAAGTTTGACCTTTATTTCAACTCCGAGTAATCCGAAATGATAAAGATAGTCGCCGATATTTCAATAATGAGATCCGGCTGTAGTCTATATACTGTCTGAGCTGCAAGTTAAATAGTAATGGTATTCAAGCAAAAGCTTTAGAATACAATGTAATGTCCTTACAAGCTCATAAAATATCATTGTACTGACGTCATCTTACGTTTAAACACAGTAAACAAAATAGCTTATATATATTTATGCTAACAATGGCGTTTTAGCATTCTATTTATATGCGGTAGATCTTTGTTGCGACAATGGTATTGTAATAGAAGATAATCCGTAAAGGAATGACAATTGTGAAGAAGAATGTAAGCGTTGTGTTCTGGAAGTGACATAAACATGTGCATTTGAGCATCGCTGTTCGATAGTCAACTTTAACACGTTTCAAACAAAGTACAGTTGAACTTCGTTGGCTCGAAGTTGCAGGGACTATTTCTGATAAGGCTAAAGTACCCGAAGGTCGAATTTCATTCAAACTTCCCGTAATTGAGACTTATCAAAATAGTCCCTGCAACTAATATATGTGCTTACACAACAAAAGCATTTATGTTTTGGTCCATAATAGTTTGTTCGACAATCATAACTCGAGCCAACCGTGTTCGACCTATCGAAGTTCGACTGTATACTATGTCGAATCTCCTTTTGTTTTACTCATTGAGTCGAAATCATGCTTTTGAATCGAACCAAAAACATATGAATTTGCTAGGAAGTTATTGGAACTATTTCATTAGATCGAATAACTAGAACTTCGTGTAAGCTCGACATTTCAATCTTACACAAATCGTACTTTAAATAGATTTCGCCATACGTCTAACGACTTTCATAAAACAAATACATCTGTACTTATGTATAAAAAGGAAGATAAAACTGTAGACCATGATCAAGCAGCTCCTTTAAGAGTACATTAGTTAAGTGTTACATGTTTGTTGTCATAAATTATGGAATTTATAGTTTACATGCTCTAGTACATGTATGTGACATAATTATCTGAATATCTACAAATTGTCGTAAATTACAATTAATATGTCCCCGTGTTCCCATTTATGTAGATTTATTCGTCTGATAGTTCTTCACTTTAGAGATAGTAAGCAATTAACGGGTCGTTATCCCACATACCAAAAGGTTATTTTGCAATTCTAACATTGTGGGTTATCAATGCCATTGTCTGAAAGTATTTGTGTTTAACCATTCCACTGACTATATTGAAGTCGTATCAATCCTGTAGAGGGATACGACTTCAATATAGTCAATGAAATGGTTATCATTGGAAGGAAAAACAATCTCAACAAATCATATAATTGCTGGAAGTATCACATCTATATAAGTGCATTAAAGGCGTTTGCGGCAGTAAGGGTGATTTGTTTCTAAATAATAGGCTGTGTTTAAACTTTGTAGTTTGAAAGATCATGCAAAAACTTGTTGAAATATGAAATAAAAAATAGGGGTCACCGATAAT
>JAULCE010273959.1:0-10842 GCA_032359355.1 Macoma nasuta | reverse complement strand
ATAAAAATGTACTAGATGTACTTTTCCGTTTAACTGCTTACGAAACGAAAGTTATTTCAATTAAATTTTTCGAGTATGTTTTCAAGATTTCTGTAAGATGTCCGGTATGGTGTTAAATCGTTTGTGAAGGACACTAATGGTCGGTAAATAATGTGTCAGTAGGGAAACAACAGTGTTCCTACCACTTTATATGAAAAGTGAACACTTTTAATACGGGTTTTGTAAGCAAATACTTTGACGGATGCTTTCATCATTAATTCATAACATAGGCGCAAAGTAATTAACTTTTCAGTAGAATAATAAAATCTATATGTTGTGTTTTTATTTTGCAGCACCTTTTGCGGGATCACTGTCGGATGCGTTTGGCAGGCGATATGTAGCTTTGGCAGGGGCCATCTTCTTTTCATCTGGTCTTTTATGCAGTGCCTTTGTATCAAATATAGCGCTTCTTTATTTTACCTATGGGATACTTGGTGGTAAGTGTATCGAGGATACAACATAATGTTCATTCATTATCAGTTTTGAAGTGAGTATTTGTTTTACTGGAATAAAATGACGTGAGTATTGGCAAAATTCATGTTAATCTTATGACAACTAATAATAAGAATATTGATGAATCGGACACGAAAGTAAATTTCTATTTATCACATGAGGATAGAATTAATTAAGTTTATAGAACATAAAACACTTGCACTTGAATAGACGCCCTCTATATTTGTTTTTGCCTATAAAAAGAACATAGAAGGCAATGTCATAGACATACCATAACATTCAGCAACTATTCCAATCTACAAAGACACTATGATAGCACTAACACAACAATTACCCTAGTTCTTAAGGGTCGGTGAAGAAAGAGCAGAAAAAGGAAATAAGTTTGAGCTTAGATGAGCACCGTTACACGACGACACGAAAATTACACTGGTTCAAGCCACGGCGAAGACAGGGAAAATAGGAAATGTTTTATTGTTTTGGATAAAATAAGGCTTAGCTGTAATTCAAAGTTTAACTAACGCAAAACGCCAACAAGCCAAAAATAGTAACATACCATACTTAAAAAACACTGGTTCAAGTTTCGGCGAAGAAACAGGAAACAGGCTGAAAAACAAGGCCCTATAGCTGTAAAAAAGTCATGTCAAGTTAAAAAGCCTGAAGGTTAAAATTAGTTACCGAAATCAAAAGTTATGTTTCATGACAACATAATTTAAGCACCACTATGTATGTTCAGTTAATGGAAAGCAACCAGTCTCACCATTTCTGATTAGTCGTCTTATCAGGATCTGGATTGTTTATAATACAGAGTCCAACAAAAATGGTCCTTGTCTATTCTTTATATTGTATATTCTGGTGAGATACCTTTTGGAGATGTGGCAACTGAACAAAATGCCACTCTGTTTATGTATGCAACGTAGATCAAATTTAGCTAAATATTCCATTTATACATATAATTCTGTCATGGTTCAACTGTGTATCAATGGTATATAATAATTCCTTCAGGTATTTCTCTTCCTTTCGTTTCGCTAGAGACATACTTTCCAAAATGGATACCGGAAACTTACAAATTTCGTCTTGTTTCGTTACAACTCTTATGCAAACTCCATACCTCTGATGTATTTTCATCTATATATATTTTCTGTTCATGATATGAGGTTGCCATGTGTATTTGTGTTTTGTGAATGTGTATTGTATTGGCTCTCCTTAATTGGAGGAAATAAAGCATCAATCAACCAATCAATCAATCAAAAACACAAGTAGGAAAAATGTATTTATCTTTTTTACCACAGAGTGGTTCTCAGGATTTGACATGATAAGATAGCCTTGTCAATATCGATGGCATACAGAACATTGATTCTAGTTTAGTCAGGCGTATTCAAGCACTGTATGGCTTGGCCGATGTGCAATAATATAATACTCTACGTTGTAATACATAATGTATTATGATTGTAACTTTATGAACTTGAATCACCACCAGGGGCTTTTAATTTGATAAATAAGAACAACATTCTTTCATGTGTTAATAACTAATAGGTCTTCGAGATTGTAGTTCTGTTAGTTCTGGTGTATAACGGACGATGTTTCATGTGCCTTTACAAAGCCGCAAGTTCTGTAGGAAATTTAAGACTATTTCCTTTCTGGATCAAAAGCATTTGCATATGGTATGTTAAATCAACATCAAACTATCAGCATTGATTGTTGCCTTAGCTCTGCGGGAAATGTGAGTTTATCAAATTATATAGAGCAAATGAAATAAAAGGCGATTAATCCTTTCTTCATCTCAGTCTTTGTCTGTCATTTGTCTTTGTGTGTCTTCTCTGAGAGTGTTTGTAGTGAATGCGTTTAATTGTTCCCTACGCTTATTGGTCAGTAGTTCATTTGTGGCTTATCACGATGCATTATTTTTGTTTACCTTGTTTACTTAAAAAGTATGAAATGAACAGTCCCAATCACTTGACAATTCCAAAGCTATTAGTTAATTATAGAACCAATACATCTATGCTGTGTATCGGGAAAAAACTCTTTATGCGGAATAATTAGCGTGTCATCTCATGACGCCATACGGGTTAGTTTGACGGCATCAGTAATGGTTTTTATGCTATTCTGCTGGCTTAACAATTTTGATGCTAAAAACAGTCAGCGCAAGAAAATGTTCAAAATGTTTCAATATCTTCATCGTGAGAATATGTAGAGTAGCAATAAGGCATTTTAGAAGTTGGTTTTATATGTGTGTAGTCATTTACTTGTTCGACGCTGTTCGCATCAGTCGCATTTATGGTATTAAGGCATTGAGTACATTAAGTGGATATTGATTCGATGTATGCAGTTTGATAATGCAGAATGTTTAAAAGTGGAGGAGTCAGTGTTGCACTTTTGCACGCGAGATGTTTGAAGTTCAAACATTCCCTTATGATTTCCCGAACAACGACATTTATATCTTAAATAATATATTTACATTGTACAATTTGATTTTCAGGCTCTGGCTACGGTCTTATGTTCACATGTTCTCAAGCGTGCGTGATTGAGCATTTCAGGGGACGTAAGCGTGGCATTGCTAGTGGTTTAGCTCTCTGTGGATCAGGTAGGCTATAAACATGTTCTCGCGAATTAATGTCAATAATTCATGTTTCCTGGACTTTAATTACCTAGAAACAATTAATTATATGCCGTGCAGGGATGGAGTAATCGATTAAATTACCAATTTCTTAACTCAATAGAACAAATGCTATTTTTAAACTCAACCATGATGTAAAAAAAGAATAAATGTTAGGGAAAAAATTCCAAATTTGCTAGTTCTTGTAATCATTGTATGAAAGACTCCGCTTTTCGCAATGATTTCTATAGAAATCTAATATGTGCTTGAATTACAACGCCTATTCATTATCTACTTTTTTCTCGTTTTATTTTATTTTTTGCATATTGATTTTTCAATATTTTTTATATATAAGCATAGATTTAACTTCATAGTTATTTTCATACGTGATGAATTCTGCTAAGAAGCCAAGTAAAGCGGAATATATAGCATTTTTTGTTTAACCCCTTCACTGCATACCTCCAACTATAGTGTCATATGCAAACATCTTGAAATCTGGACGAGACACCGAGTTATCTTAGCTATTTGACATCAAGCCCTTAAAGTGAATCTGTGACGTTTACAAATAAAGCAAATGGAACGCATAATTGCCTCAGCAGGGGTTGATATTAGTTATATTAATTTTGTTTAAATACTGAGGGACAGTACCAAAACTTCAATTGCCATTGCTACATCTATAACAGTTATTAAATATTTACACTATAAACCTGTCACACCTAATGTGTGAACAACACCGTTTGCAAATAGTGGTTGAACCTTTTTGGTAAGGGTTAAGACGTCTAAATGCAAAAGTATGTATAGTAAGCAGGTGAAAGCTTTACAGCTAAGATGATATACTTCAGATTATACATTAATTATTAGCAACTCCTTCGCCTTCTAATGTGTTAACCTTCAACGATCGTTTTCTTAAAAAATACTTTGGCAAGCAGTTAATATCCAGATGAGATGCTGAAAACTTGGTGTCTCTTCTGGTCTCAAACTTTTTTAAACACTGAAAATTGTTACCAAAGTTAAGTTAAAAATATATTTTAGAAAAGGCGAATTACCGCTGTTTACTCATTTGTGCTTACACTGTCTGGTAAACTTGCAATATATTGTCTAAATGCTGTCACTTTAGATAATGTTGATATTTACGATTTCAGTTTTATTCATTATGTCTGTGTGCTTCAAAATAATAAAGAGCAAGATGTGAGGTTCACTGTTTGTACAAAAAAAGAAATGTAGGACAAAATATTATTATTATTAAAACTGAAATAAATTGGTATTATTGCATAGTTGAAATTAAAATTACACAACAGCACAGCATCATGTATTTCGAACATTTATTTCAAAATACATTTATTTAACTCAACTACAAGTCTTCAACAGGGTTTATCATTATTTATATACATGACTTTGTAAATTGAATATCATTTGAAATTCAATTGAATAATTACTCAGTTTTTTCACAGTAATCATTACATTCAAACTGAAAGTACTTTATTGTGTTGTCAATTAATATTTAGTCCAATTACTCGACATAAAAACCACTGTGAAAAAAACTCCGCTTTCCGCAATGATTTCTAAAGTAATATGATATGTGCTTGAATTACAACGCCTATTTATTATTTACTTTTTTCTAAAACAAAATATCTTATTTACTTGCATATTGATTTTTCAAGTTTTTATATATTAGCATAATTTAACTTCATAGTTATGTTTATACCTGATTAATTCTGCTAAGAACACGTTAGTTGTGTAACAATAACATTTCAACAACTGTGATTAAGTAAAATTCATTGAGCCTTAAACGAATCGAAAAGTGTTATAATTTCATATATCTCACTCATGTTATCGTCTCTAGGAAATGTTTAAATTTGTGTAGTTTTACACGTTTAATTTGGATCCAATAGCTTGACAATATTGGTACTAACATGATCGAGCCTGATTAGACACCAAATAATGCGGGTTTGATTCTTTTACACGATATCAACTATTTGCGATTTTACAAAAAACATTTTCACTGTTCACGATTCATTGTGTACTGTTTCAGGCTTTGGCAGTTTCGTCTTGAGCCTCACGACAAAATACCTCCTGGACGCATACAGCTCACGTGGTACTTTTCTCTTGTTGTCAGGAATAATGCTGAATGGTATTCCATGTGCACTTCTTCTACGGCAGCCACTAAGGACTCCTGGCACTGGCAGAGAACACTCGCTTGCCGTTCAAGACAATGCACCCGAGGCAACTAACGAAGATAACCAAGTAGTTTCTACAGAAGAAATCATCGAACCCCACCGGAAAAAAAATTATGCAGGTTGTTCTATTCAAGAGAAGATCGAATACCACCATTCAGGTTATATCAATGAAGGGATCGAATACCGATCAGAAAACATCAATCTCAGCGTACCAGATTCTACAAACGAGACATTATCGGATTCTATCAATGAAACAGCAATCGATTGCCTAGCAGATTCTGCTAAAGAACGAATCGAGCATCACCCATCAATGTATATCAAAGAAACAACCAAAGATCGCCCAATAGATTGTACCAAAGAAACCATCGAGCATCGCTCATCACTACCAATCAAAGAAACTCTCAAGACATTATTTGTAAAAACGTTGCTTGTAAATAATTTGGCAATTTTTCGTGATTTTCAGTGTTTTTGCTTCCTTGTTGCGACATTTGCATTCGGTCTTGCTTACTTTGTTCCATATGCGTTTCTTCCTAAGCAAGCTATAGCGATGGACATGGGTAAAGACAAAGCCGCGTGGTTATCATCAGTTTTGGGTAGGTTCGAGAAGGTCAACTTATAAATAAATAAAATGTGGCTCCAAATTCCAAACTGAAAAAATTGTTGATAACTAATAGAATGTGAAGCACGCGGGAATCGTTACCTGCTGCTATAAGTGTCGTCTGCTACAGTGTTATTAAGATAATCAATAAGTCAAAGGTTGGCTCCCAATGATTCGCCGATAACACTGTGGCTAATCTTTTAACATACTGTTTGCAAATTATATCATCGATTCTCTCGAAACGAGCACTAATAATGATGATAATTAAATAAAGCTGCAAATGAAAACTATAAATGAGTCAAATGACCCGCGTATGTGATATGGCAGTATTTTCCAGTCGCAGCGTCATAGACGTGGTGTCTGATGAGTATCTGAATAGTGTACAATTAAAAACGAGATAAAATTATATTCAAATGAATTATACTTAGAACATGCACTGATCAGAATATGCCTTGAAAACGCATGCAGTATCTTTGTCTACATGTTCGGATATTTCCGAGTGCCCCTTTTACCATGACCCTAGTCATTAATTACTTTTTAATGCCCCTTATGTAGAGACAACACGTCTCCGATGTGTAATCTGATCTAGGCCTGTAAACCATACCTTTGGCAATCTTAATAGCAATTTATCCTGTAGCTATTTAAAAAAAATCCATATTCCGATCAGAAACTATGCTGTGCCTTATCTCTCTCAACTTCATGGCTGAAACAGGAGATTCATACATCGGCATTGATTTATCTTTTACATAATATACACGAATATCCATATCCTCTGAAAACGGTCGTTAACCCTGATCCGGCATCTGCAAAATGAGTTGTCTGACAAGGTTTCGTTTATTTACCTGTTGAGTTGAATCTGAGTCAATCTTGTCTACCATGGAACATTCATATATTCAAATAAATGAATAATAGTCAAAATGTTGGAGCCTTAAGGTAAATATTCATAAAGTGAATGGTTTTATTTTGTAGGTATATCAAGTACAGTTGGTAGATTTGTATTCGCTTGGCTGGGAAATATATCTTTCATACGCCGGGCAACCTTCTTGAAGATCCTTGTTCTCTGCATGACAATATCGTTCCCGGCATCACTGGCACTGACAACGTTTGAAACCAAAATTGTATTCGCTGCTGTGTGCGGAACACTGATAGGTAATCGTATTTGTGAAGCCATTTTATATAGCTTGAATGATTTATATTCACTGCATTCAATTCTAGATCACTCCTTTATGTACAAATTTGAATGAGATTAACATGGTCTGGCATGGCGTAGTATAGCATTCGAACACCACCAATGCCTCGTGTTTTTGTATCAGAACAAATACATAATAGTATACCTGTAAAATTTCTATGGATAATTTGAATCGAGTCATGTTGTTGAATTTCCAGCTGTAGGGATGTCTACATGCATTCGAATACATCCTCATATTTAAATCTTGACAAGGACAGTGTTTTCATAAGAAATACATGTAGTTCCGATTTCTCACAGTAATTAATGCTAATCTATATAAGCAATAAGAGGGGATGGGTTTGGGAAATTTGTGAACTATTTAAAGACCCGGACATTTGTCTTTTGTATGCATTCCATTTTGGTTTGTGTTTGCGTGTAAAAGGTGAGCACATAACATTTCCAACATAAATCATTGGTTTAAGATGGAGCACAATTATAATTCGTGTATAAATGCTAATCGCAAACAAAACTAAACGAAACTATATGTCAATTCTCTTCGTAGTGCCGAACAGTTCAGGTCTTGATCAAACGTCGAAATACTTGGCGGTTAATATTGCTCCAAACTGTTTGAATAAATGTCGAGATTGCCTCACGAAACATACACGTATATGTCTGTCTGTCTGTCTTTATGCCCTGTAACTCCTGAAATTCAAGGACAAATTCCATTACGGAGGGGCGTATAGTCAGGGTACGTTTTGCATAAAACAAATTGTAAGTAACGTTCCTCAGTCGGTACAGCACTTCCTCTGTAAAGGAGAAGTTTCGGGAGTATGTCATGGTCTAGTTGCACCTGTCTCTCTATGTAATATATTCCGGTAGGTAGTTCCGTAAGTCCCAAACCAGATTATGCAATTTAGACTTAAAATCCGGCATTGTTTTAATTTGGCTAAATTAATGTATTTGTTTTTTCGATTTTAAAGATTTAATTTTAGTGTTTCATAACTTAAATAATATATGTGCACAATGATATAATTTTAAAGAAAAATGCATGCTTACTTCTAAGTTGGTTAAAACATTACACTCATACCACTACAGCACTGTCTTATTTACGTTTTCAACAAAAATGACATGCGCAGCTAGATGCTCAATAAGATAAGCTGAAACAATTCCCGGATACGTTTTGTATTAGTTAAGATGCTGCATATGTTTTATACATAAACGGAAAACCACCAGAGATCGAATCCCCGTAAACCTAACCGAAAGTGTTTGGAGTCAAACGAACCTCAATGTATCTTATGAACTAATTAAGAAAGAATGTTAATAAATCTGCCCGTACATACTTGTAAATGAATGTGTTTTACAGGAGGGTACCTTGTTACAATGCCTCTGGCGCTTGCAGAAGTCGTGTCTGCAGAAAAGTTTGGCAAAGCAACCGGACTGTTTGCAACAATGTTGGCTGGGGCTAGTGTAATTGCAGCTCCGTTAACAGGTAATATTTTTCAAAAACCCAACATGTCATGTTTTCCCGGTTTTATTCATCCATTTCTCGTGCACGTGTACCAAGGCTAGCTTTACCCGTAGGGGTACACAGAAAGTAAGTCAGTAGTAGGTTCACTTAGGTTTTTTTACGGTGACTCTCTTTATTTGTCATCATAGTTATACATATGTTACCACAGAAAAACCCATGTCATTGTCAAAAATGAAGCATCAGACAATCAATCATGAAACATTTAAATTGTACCCATACTACATGTAAGTAATTGCTCAATATTAAAGATGAACCTGTAACATTTAAAGTATGGCTTACGTATGCATGTGTGTAGCAATGACATTGAAATATCTTTTGAAAGCACATTATCTCCAAATCTGATGGTCCAATGGCTCTGATATTAATATAAAAATATCACCATGCCAAATATGGTCTGGAAGAAGTCTTTACCGCTTTACTTTGTGATTCCTACATAACAGACAATTACAGCTTCGACAACAACGCACCAGTTTGTTTAGACTGAACATTCCCTAATCGTTTACACCATCACCCTGTCACACCGACGTTTTCAGATGTGCTAGGTTGTTAATGAAATAGTTGCGATTTGTGCATATATTTAGGAAGAATCCTGTGCCCTACTGTAGATACTTTTTGTAGGAATTTACATGTAGCTCAAATTTTACTTGAGTCTGACTAGAAAAGATGGACTACAGGCCTCTTATACAGTGCAATTTATTATGTTGTCAATGCTAAACTGTATTATAAATGTGCATGTATTCAACTATAGAAATGAATCACATTGCATTACGTATTGCACCTTTTTCTAAGATTCGCTAGGTGTGAAGCTATTCATATTTTTTGAGCCTGTATTTTACGACTCCCTGTTATATGTGACCTTTTCCTTTAGGTCCCGTGGAAGGTCGCATATGACAGTCTAGACTGTACTCCGAAATTACTCATTAAACCAGGTTAAAGTAAGGCGTAGTAAACTCTCGATATTTGTATGCCTAACCACTTCGTTCGAACTCCAGGAATACATCTGTCGAAATGTATGACAGTTTTACGACCAAATATCGTGGGCAAATGGCGTAGGACAGTTACGTGACCCGAACTTAGTCACATGACCCGAAGCTCTTTACGGAAACAACCGAATCACAACTGAAACATAACACTTATCCATTAAGCCTACGCAAAATCCGAAACTCACTAAAGTGTAAAATAAAACACCTTAGGAACCAACTCCAATGAAATTTTACCTGGTTATACACAAACAGCATAGGAGCGAGTCGGCTTGAAGATTAATATCGCTTGTGCAATGTGGGCATGTCCCGTTCAAGGCACCAACTGGTTTAATACAATTTGTTCATTTACGGGATGGTCAAGCTCAGATATAGCCTAAAGAAATTTTTGGCTCGCTATTTCCGGCTTATGCACGATTCTACTGCATTGCTTTCCATCCGGTTTTTACTTTAAGTCACCTCGTATGCCTGGTCCCTTATTGAGCACATTGCATCGGGAAATAAGGTTAGTTACTTTCATAGCTTTTCAATACGCATGCGAGGTAAATGGTCAGAAAAAACTCATTCCTGGTTAATTTTTTTCATTTTTATTTTTATACTGCCAAAACGTCTCCCCGTAAACGTAATCGATATTGTTATTATTCCGCTTGCAGAACATGCACACTCTTCCCACCCCTTTAGCATTGTTCACCATTTGCACCATGTGGTAGATTTCGTGTTCATCGACATTTGGGTGAACTTTTTATTTTCGTACACAATTAGTGTACCCGTGTGTCGATGCATACGAAGTGGTGCCCCCTTTCATACTCAATTACCTATGAACCAAATCAAAAAGCCATTACTCAAGTTACAGCCTTACAAATGCACTCTGTGTTACTGTTCAAATTCCTCAAAATGTTACAAACCTTTCTTTACTCCAACCTTCCGTACGTATATAAACACTTAATCTTCAATCGGCTTTATCTTTTCATGTATCATCAATCTCAATTTACAAATGTTTTATAATGGACCTAAAGTAGTGATATCTCCTTTAAAATCATCTATTCAGTGTTTATCATTTTTTAATAAGCAAAAGACACAGAGTGTATCCTAGAATTAATAAGTGCAATGCCAAGAGGTGCATTTGTTGTAATAATTTATACTGCAATTCCACTATCAGTTCTAGAGTCAATGGAAGAGTTTTTAGTGTAAAGTTGCTCTTAGACGTTACTTGAAATACTGCTCATATTATTTATGTTTTAACTTGAAATGCACCTAACTGTGGTATCCAGTATGTTGGTCAAACAGGTCGCGCCTTAAAAACTAG